>JACEEZ010002960.1:102500-128780 GCA_016584305.1 Chionoecetes opilio | reverse complement strand
ACACCCCTTTACCCCACCTTCCCACACCCCCCACACGCCTCGTCCAACACACGCCTCCCACCACCCTTCCCACACACACGCCCTTGCCTGACACACTTTTACCACGCTTCCCACAACAGCCTGCACACACGCCTCCTTCCCACACACACGCTTGCATACACACTCCTCCACACGCCTCCTCCCACACCACGCCTGCACACACGCCTCTTCCCACACACACGCCTGCACACACGCCTCCTTCCCACACACGTCTGACACACGCTTCCTTCCCACACAACGCCTGCACACACGCCTCCTTCCACACACACGTCTGCACACGACACCATTCTTATACACACGCTCCTTCCACACACACGCCCTCCACACACGTGTGTGTTTGTGTGTGTGTGTGTGTGTGTGTGTGTGTGTTTAGGAAGGGTGTTGGTGCGCAGGCGTGTGTGTGGGAAGGAGGCGTGTGTGCAGGCGTGTGTGTGGGAAGGGTGTCGGTCACAGCGATAGATTCATTGTCTGACACCGAAGTACAATCGCTCATCATAACATTTGCCGACAGGTGTCAGACAGAGTGTCTGCGGGCGTCCCTGTTCTGACGTCATCAATAACAGTCGTAGCCCTGTTGGAGGGAAGATTTTTTTTTCGCGCGCTTTTTACAAAAGTCGTTGTTTTTACGGAAAAAGGTCTGGAAATCAATTATTTTGGTGGATTAGGTGTTTTGAATGTACATTCAACATAATTAGGCAAAAAAAAAATGGGTCTGGACGACTACTTTAACCCTCTATCCTACCTGAGGTCCCCGAGGGTTTGGCCGCGGAAAGAACTAATCCTATCGGAGATAAGAATACCTCTCTCTCTCTCTCTCTCTCTTCTCTCTCTTTTCTTCTCTCTCTCTCTCCCCTCTCTCTCTCTCTCTCTCTCTCTCTCTCTCAGATGATATTTGAAGAAACGAAATGAAAAATGTGCATATTTTTTTAATCCAGGTCAATTGTGAAAAAAGTAGTATGTACAAATACAGAACAACAGTTACTATGAAAAGCAAAGATTTTTTTTTTTTAATGCATGTAACCTTATTAATCAACATAAAACAGTTTACAACAGAAAATATAAATAACTATTACGTCAAAAAAATATTTGTGATGAAAGAAAAGTCTGAAACAAGAGGTGAACGGGGAAATGAATAGGGCATACATGTAAGGATAATGAAATAGAGAGAGAAAAGAAGAGAGAGAGAGAGAGGAGAGAGAGAGAGAGAGAGAGAGAGAGAGAGAGAGAGAGAGAGGAGAGAGAGAGAGAAGAGAGAGAGAGAGAGAGAGAGAGAGAGAGAGAGAGAGAGACGAGAGAGAGAGAGAGAGAGAGAGGAGAGAGAGGGGAGAGAGATATCCACAGACACACATGCACACACACACGCGCGCGCACATACACATATGTACACACACACACACATACACACATACTCCGTAGTGTAGAGGTAGCACACTCGGCTGACAAACCCAGAAGTCTCGGGTTCGATCCCCCGGGCGGAGCGGAGACAGATGGGCTGTTTCCTTTAAAATCCCGACCCCCTGTCCACCCAGCAGTGAATGGGTTAAGGGGGGTTAACCGGGGATTGTGACCCGCCTCCCGGGTGATGGCTTTGGCCAACACTAAGGATGAATGATAAGAATGTTGATATGGAGACGGGCCATACGATTGCGCTCAGGCCTGTAAAATACAACTAGATGAATAAAAACTAGATGAATACACATGCACACACACACATACACACATACACATGCACACACTTGGCATACACACACACACACTTACATACACACACATGCACGCACACACATGCATGCATATACACACGCACATACACACACATGCACACACATACACACACATGTATGCACACACACACATTTAAACACACGCGCACACACACACACACACATACACTCTCAGAGAGAGAGAGAGAGAGATGTGCGTGTGTGTGTCTGCGCGTGTGTAATGATAATAATGATGATAGCTATAATTAAAAGATAATGTTTAAAATTGATATTGATAATAATATTAATAAATATAGTAATAATTTAAAATAAAATATTATCCTTGTATGTATACTATTTAAAAATTTATAAGGCACCTTATAAAACCTACACCAAGACACCACCCCTCTCTCCTCTCTCTTCTCTCTCTCTCTCTCTCTCTCCTTTTCTCTCTCTCTCTCTCTGTCTTTTTTTTTTTTTTTTTTTTTTTAATTTAAACAACTGACATCATGGTTGACATGGGGCTACAATGGACCCTACCCATAACTACGTCACGGTTTGTTTACATCGGTGCATTGTGGGGATAAGGCGGGGTCGCCGCGGGTGGACCTACGAAGGGAAACTACGGCAATGGAAGAATTCGAGTTATTTTGCGCGAAATTGATATTTCAGGTGCTATATTACTGTGCTCTGTTCCGCTGACAACACTATAGAGAAGACCTGAGGTAATGGCTGATGTGCAAAAGGCTTCTAACCAAGAAAACGAGTTCACAACAGAGCCCCGTCAAAAAAGGGAAGCAACTGGTAGGTACGTAAATGTGTCCCTACCCCTTTCTTACTTCTTAATGAGACTGCTGTGACTGTTTTCCTAGTTTAGAAGCCTTTGAAAATCAACCATCACCCCAGGGGCTTCTCTATGTTGTCCCGCGATCACGGAAATATAGCACCTGGAATATCAATTTCGCCCAAAAACAACTCGAAATTTTTCATCGTCGTAGTCTTTTTCTTTGTAGGTTGTACATATTCAGGTTATGATAGTATTAAAAAAACCTTATTTAAATTTAGTTCATTTTGTTGTCTTCCTCATAATAAGTAGTGGTACATCATGGTGTGTTACTTGACTAGCCAATGAATACTCTTGAGTCTATACCAACATCACCAACCTTTGCTTTGATTTATCTTATTACTCCATCCATAAACAAGTTGCATAACCACCGTGGACATTTCCTATCCTTGCCTCATGGTACCTGGTTATGTCAATCAATCAATCATTGGGGGCATACGCCGGGGGGCGCGTCCCTAGCCCAAACCCCACGACGCCACTCCCGGGGGTCACCACGCGCGAGTTCCCATGCAGGCTCCTTTCCCATACCAAGCAGCTCTCGACAAGTACTGGTACTGTCGTCTACCGATATTTTTATCCCCACACAAATCGGGAAAACTCGCCGACGATAATGGTTAGGTTAGGTTTTGCTTTTTATTATCTTATTACTCCATCTCAAAACAAGTTGCATAACCACCGTGACATTACCCATCCTTGCCTCATGGTACCTGGTACTGTCGTCTACCGATATTTTATCCCCACACAAATCGGGAAAACTCGCCGACGATAATGGTTAGGTTAGATTTTGCTTTGATTTATCTTATTACTCCATCCATAAAAAAGTTGCATAACCACCGGGACAAATTTCCCATCCTTGCCTATGGTACCTGGTTTCTGTCGTCTACCGATATTTTTATCCCTACACAAAATCGGAAAACTCGCCGACGGTAATGGTTAGGTTAGATTTTGCTTTGATTATCTTATTATCCCCATAAACAAGTTGAAAAAACCACCGTGACATTACCCACCTTGCCTCATGGTCCCTGGTACTGTCGTTACGAATTTTTATCCCTACACAAATCGGGAAAACTCGCCGACGGTAATGGTTGGGTTAATTTTGTTTTTGGTTTATTTATTACTCATCCAAAACAATTTGATAACCCCGGACATTACCCATTTTGCCTCAGGGTACCGGGTACTCTCGTCTACCAAAAAAGCTCGTACAGTCAACGCCATGTACTTCGCAAAAACACTTGGGGGGGGGCAATCCCATAAATTTTCTCAAATTTTTTTCCTTGTCTACAAATTTTCGTCAGTCTCCTCTTGGGACCCGCTCCCCCCCCCCAAAATAGCCCCCCACCTTTTTTAAAACCCTTTCCCCCGACTTTAGCTCCCTGATGAGTAATTATATTTTTTAAACCCGCACCAACAGCAAAGGGGAAAATTTTAAAGCTCCCTCCCCCTCCCTTTTTTCCCCCCTTCCCCCTTCCTTTGAGCCCAAAAATGGGCCCTTCCTCCATCAACAGGATAAAGGAAAGGATAATTTTAAAAAATTTTTAATTTTTTGGCTTTTTGAAAAAATAATGGCTATAGCAAAATTATTCGTAACACTGAGAGAAGGTGTTGTGTGTGTGTGTGTGTGTGTGGGGGTGGTGTGTGTGTGTGGTGTGGTGTGTGTGGTGTGTGTGGTGTGTGTGTGGTGTTGGTGTGTGGTGTGTGTGGTGTGGGGGTGTGTGTAGATGTGTAAATGTAGCCAAAATATTGTTTGGAAATATTTAAATTAAAGATTTTTTTTTTTACATTATGTATGGATTTTCCTCTTTGGTGATGGTCAGAGAGGGGAGAGAGAGGGAGAGAGAGGGAGAAGGAGAGGAGAGAGAGAGAGAGGAGAGGGAGGGGAGGGGGAGAGGAGAGAGAGAGGAGGAGAGAGAGAAAAGAGAGAGAGAAGGGAGGGGAAAAGAGAGAAGAGAGGGAGGGGGGAGGAAGAGGAGAGGAAGAGGGAGGGAGAGGAGGCTAATTGGTAATTATGGGTTTAACCCTGCACAAACCCAAAAACCACAAAAAAACTTTTTAATAAGGGAGTCTCGAGGTGCTAAAAATTTTATTTCTTGTGCCTCAGCAAGGTTTCGACATTTACTCCCATAACTAAGGGAGATATCAGGGCCCGGACCCTATATAAAGCAGTAGTGGAAATGTGCAGTCACTTTGCCTTTACCGCATTTAGTCAGTACACACCAAAACACACAACACACACCACACGCACACACGAACTGTATTAAAATGATTAATATATTTCTTTAAACAATAGTTTTTTTCACTTAATTTTTTTATACAAATATTTTATACTCTCCTCTCTCTTCTCTCTCTCTCTCTCTCTCTCTCCTTTTCTCTCCTTCTTCTTCTCTCTCTCTCTCTCTTCCCCTCTCTCTCTCTCTTTTCCCCTTTTCTCTCTCGCCTAGAAATTACGATCGATTCAAAAGACTGTTTATACTGCTTTCCAAAATGCATAGCAGTAGTAATAGGTAGCAGTAGTGGGGTAGTATTTCCCCTTTTTTAGCAGAGGGGAATGAATAGTAATTATAGTTTTAAGTCTCGCAATTACAAATGACAGTTTTAACAGCTCAAAAGAGGGAGAGAGATAGGGAAGGGGGGAAGGATAGGGAAAGGAAAAGGGGGGACGGAAGAGGGAAGGAGGGAAGGATGGTGGAGGGAGGGGGAAGAAAGGAAAAAATGAAGGGGGGGAAGGGAGGAGGGAGACAGAAGGACCACCAGGAGGAGGAACGGGTTGTAAAAAAACAGGTAAGGGAAAAGGGAAAAGGGGGGAGGGGAAAAAGGAGGGGGACAAAAGATTGAGGAAGGAGAAAGGGGGAAAGGGTTACTGAAATTTTAAAAGGAAGGGGGGAAGAAAAAGGGTGACGTGACAGAGAAGAGAGAAGAGAGGAGAAGGGGGAGAGAGAAAAGGGGAGAAGAGAGGAGAGATGAGAGAGAGAGAGAGGGGAGAAGAGAGGAGAGAGAGAAGAGAGAGAGAAGAGAGAGGAGGAGAGAGGAGAGAGAGAGAGAGAGAGAGAGAGATGGCGAAGGGAGGGAGAGATGGCCCCCGTGGGATTAAAAAACATCCCAGGGGAAGGAGGAGGAATGCATTGTACAGACTTTGAGAATATGAACGATAATTTATCGGAAAATACGAAAAGGAAATGGAAGGAGAGGATCCGAGGCCTGTTGTGTTCGCGATTTAGGTGGAGTGACTGTACCTACACAAATCGGGAAAACTCGCGGACGGTAATGGTTAGGTTAGGTTACCGTTAGGTTAGGTAAAGGTCAGTTAGGTTAGGTATTCATAATCACGGGGTAAAAAGCTTTTTTAGTTATACATACAATATCCACTCCATACACACTCTTTAACCCTTCAATACATCCCACATTCCCTCCCAGTCTACTCTGTCATATGATTTGGTATTAGTCCAGATGAACACCGAACTCACTTTGGTGGACTAAATTATTTTTCTGGTGTGTTTTTATGTGTTTTGAATGAATCTGCTAAGCTTATCTGTCGCAATTTTTTTTTTTTTTTTTTTTTTTTTTTATGCAAAAATGATTTTTTTTTTTTTGAAACTAAACCTAACCTAACCTTTAACTATACCTAACCTAACCCATACCTAACCTATACCTAACCTAACCTTTACCTAACAAAAAAACCCCAAAAAAACTAACCTTTACCTAAAAATAAAAAAATAAAAATTGCGACAGGAATGGTTAGCAGATTCATTCAAAACACATAAAAACACATCAGAAAAAAATAGTTTCGTCCACCAAAGTGAGTTCGGTGTTCATCGGATAATACCAAATCATATGACAGAGTAGACTGGGAGGAATGTGGGATGTATTGAAGGGTTAAAGAGTGTGTATGGAGTGGAGTATGTATGTATAACTAATAAGCTTTTACCTGTGATTATGAATAACCTAACCTAACGGTAACCTAACCTAACCATTACCGTCGGTGAGTTTTCCCGATTTGTGTAGGTACGAACATTTCGTTAGACGAGAGTACCAGGTACCATGTCACCGTGGTTATGCAACTTGTTTATGGATGGAGTAATAAGATAAATCAAGCAAAATCTAACCTAAAACCCTTACCGTCGGCGAGTTTTCCCCATTTGGGTCGGGATAAAAAATATCGGTAGACGACATCCAGGCACCATGAGGCAAGGGTGGGAATGTCCAGGGGGTTTTAGGGGCAATTTGTTTAGGAGGGAAAAGAAATAAGATAAATCAAAGCAAAATTAACCAAAACCTTTAACCGTCGGCGAGTTTTCCCGTTTTGTGTAGGGAAAAAATAGGGTTTAGACGAGAGTACCGGGTCCCATGAGGCAAGGAGGGGAATGTCACGGTGGTTGAAAACTTTTTTATGGAGGGGGAATAAGATAAACAAAGAAAAAGGTTGGTGATGTTGGAAGACCCCAGCTAGAGTATGCTTTGGCTCGTCAAGTAACATTTTAAACCATGAGTACCACTATTATTATGGGAAAAGGACAAAAAAAATGAACTAAAATTAAAAGGGTTTTTAAATTTACTATCATAACCATAAATATGTAAACCTCCCAAAGAGAAGACTAGGGACGATGAAAAAATTTCGAGTTGTTTTGGGCAAAATTGATATTCCAGGGCTTATTTCCGGCTAAACTGACAAAAATAGAGAAAAAGGGGGTGAGGGTTTGATGTGAAAAAAGGCTTCAAAAACCGGGAAAAAACAGTCACGCAGGTTCTTTAAAAAGGGAAAAGCAAGTGGTGGGGGAACACATTACTTTACCCCCAACTTGCTTCCCTTTTTTACGAGGCTCTGTTGTAAAGGGTTTTTTTTGGTTTAGAACCCCCTTTTTGGCACATAAAGCCATTACCTCGGGCTTCTCTATAGGTTTCACCCGAAAAACAGAGACAGTAATAAGCAGGGAAATATAAAATTTCGCGCAAAATAAATCGAAATTTTCCCATCCCCGTTTTTTCCCCTTGAGGTCCCCCCGCGGCGACCCAAATTATCCCCCACAATGCACCGATGTAAAAAAAACCGTAAATTTGTTAGTCGGGGGGAAAAATTGCTGGAAATGAATTGCCCCGGGGTTTATAAATTTGTCCGGGGTATAAATTTTTCCGGGGTGGGAATAGCTGGTATGAATTTGGCCCGGTATGAGTTGTCCGGGATGATTTTCCGTAACGATTGAACTACTGTGTATCTTCCAGTGGACATACACATAAAGTAGTGTGCAAAATTTTCGTAATTTTTGGGACCCTGGGGACTTTATTGCGGGTGGGGGCCCTATACTTTTTTTCTACGGAGGGTTAAAACAAAAACTGCCCCAAGGAAAAAAAAAATTTTTTTCTGTGGAAAACTGGGCAAAAAAGTTCGTGGGCAAAGGTCGGGGGGCAAAGTCCCCGTAGGCAAATTGTCGGTGGGCAAAATGCCCGGTAGGAAACTGTCCGTAGGAAACTGCCCGGTAGGAAAAATTGCCCTTTAGGAAAATTTGTCCGTAGGAAAAAGGGGCCGTAGGGGAAAAGTCCCGGGCCCCGCTATCGGCCCCCTCAACTGGGGACCGAGGTAGGTTCCTCTGCTGCCGCCTGCTCGCGGGTTCGAGGCTGATTTGAGGGACCAGCCCCATGTCGCCCCTTTTCCTCCCCCTCCGGCCAAAAAAAAGCGCGTTCCTCGTCGTCCTTTACTGCCCCTTAAAAGGCTCTGGCGTCAAGAGTTTTCTCTCGGTGCCATCCCCCCCAACTGCAGGGCCCCGGGCCATAGTACCCCCCCGAGCCTATCAGCATGGACTACCATTGTTCTCCTTTGGGGTGGCCTGCGTATCCGGAAGGTGACATCAGAAATCACCTCCACCACTGTGTATGGCCCCTCCCATGAACTCTGCAGCTTAGGAAACTGACCCTTCTTCCTCCTTGGGTTGTACATCCACACCTGCTGCCCTTCCTGGAATACCGGCACCTCAGTATGCCGGTCATAGCGGGTCTTCATGGCCTCTCCCGCTATCCGGAGATTACCCCGGACTTGGTGTTGTATTTCCTCCATCCGTTCTTTTAGGGCAGCGGCGTAAGGTGTGGTAGCAGTGGGCAATTATATGATACCTACATTACATACAGCCTTCTCGTATTCTGATATTTTGTATTTATACTGCTTATACTGCAGTTTGATACAATACAAGGCACGTAGCTATGACCGTCCTCAACTTGTAGATCTGACCATTTACAGCATTTATAATCCCTATATAGCCGCCAGAAATGAATAAAACTAGCGGCGGGAGGGGGGTTGGGGGTGCACAGCCCCCCCAGTTAGGCTAGGTTACGCAACCAATGTCTAGGTTAGGTTAGTGACCTACCGGAAAGGTCTTGTCAGGATACTTAACCAGATAGGGAGGATTGTCTTAAACTGCAGTTTTACCATTTTGTATGTTGAAATGATTAATATACGAGTTGAATGGGGATGCGCTCCAAAAAAGCGATAACACTAATCTATGAATGGATGTGTTTTCAAATAGGTCAATAGAAAACAAGATCAACAAAATATTAAATAAAATGTTGTATCAATGTAAGGCCCGTAACTGAAAGGGACACCAAAGCTTGTAAATGAACAATATAAATAGATAAATAATCAATATGATGAATTAAGGGAGTGTAGTTGGAAATGCAGCTTTCTCATAACAATCGTGGACGCCACCGACAGAAAATGTGGTAGCGGGTATGAGCTGACGCTAATGACCGAGCGGAATTACTTAGGTAGTGGTGGTTAAGGTGGTAACACATATAAATAAAACAAAAAGATTACAATTTGATAGTGACTAGTGATTTACAGAGTTACCTTGGACCTGTTTTTCGGCCGCTAAGCATGGTAGAAATCAAAACACCTTACACATTTCTATGATCCTTGGGTATGTGGGACACTACACAATCCACTCCCAGTTATCACGCAAGCTCCCCAAATGTGACGTCACGAGCATAGACATCATTGATTGGCTCGACATCCCCACACCACATACTATTCCAGAGAACGGTAATATACCTCTGGGATATAGGTTCCTTGCACACGTACGTCATAGAAAGCAAAAGTTGGCCGAGATGAGCTACTGAGAGTCCATCCGCATTGATGACTAATGAGTATAGCAGTAGTAGTCATTATTTTTGAAGAAGAAAGGATATAAAGAGATTAGAAAACAAAATAATGGATGGATCAAGGGGCACATTCAGAGACGCTAACGTCCATGCTAAACAACTTAGCGACTGTCATCAGCTGTTTTGGTATTCTGCGTGGAGATTGATGACGTACTTAAAGACGTTAAGCTGTCAAAACACGGCGACTACCTATGAGGTGGTGTTGAGGACGCAATATACATAAAAATACTCATAAATTGAGTATATATGATGTTTTCTGACTCAAGAACTGAACAGGGCAAGTATACAAACGAAATTAGGCCATATAACAAACCCAGCCGCTTGTGGTGATAATGTTTTGGGGTAATGGGATAAGAGTGGTGAGCTGCGGCATCTCACCCGCGCGGGTAGCGACTAGCAATGCCAGACACCACCACGCGCACGGCTCCGCGTCAGACTGAAGGTATAGTGGCGCCTTTTTCCTTAATTAAAACCCAAGCCCTTGTCCATCCAGCCGTGATGGGTACCGGGTGTTAGCCGGGGGTTTGTGACCCGCCTCCCGGGGTGGTGGCTTCCCCCAACTGGCAGGAAGACGAGCTACGAATAGATTAGCAAGCGAAAAAGATCACAAGAAGAAGAAGAAGAGCACCTTATTACTCTGAAGGAATAATTAATAGCTAGAATACAAGGAAGTACAGCCACCGGCGTGTTACCCGCGTGTATGTGGAGGTAGAAACAAGTATTGAAGCGACGGAGGTGACAAAGGGGATGAAAGAATGATGGAATAAGCTAGAAATTAGAAATAAGTACAACGACCTTGAAATGCAGGCCGCGGCTGCTGCCTTGTGATTGGCTGACACGTTTGAAACACAATCTGATTGCTGGCACGTTTTGTTTTTACACAATTGTGATTCGCTGGCGAGGCTGTGACGTCGTTGTAGTCGCTCAGCCAATCAGCTATCGATGCCCATAGCGACCATGTGCCGCCACTGCCATATCTCGTACTGGAATACCCACTAGCTCCGGGGTGTAGAAATAGAGGAAGTTAGTTAAGCTAACCACCGTGGCCTTTAACTCTCTCTGAATGTCTGCCCAGAACGGTACTGGCTTTGTATAGGATACCTTTATTACAGAGGATAGCGACAACTCAATTTGTGGACGCCATTTCGCTTTCTCTCGCCGCGCCGCTCACTCTATGCTCTCTCCCTTTTTCTCTCTCTCTTTCTCTCTTTTTTGTTTCTCTCTCTCTCTCTCTCTCTCTCTCTCTCTCTCTCTCTCTCTCTCTTCTCTCGTCTCTCTCTCTAAGAATTATATATACTATATATATATATATATATATATATATATATATATATATATATATATATATATATTATAAACATATATAATTATATATATAAATCTATATATATGTTAATTATATATATATATATATATATATATATAATACTATATATATATATATATATATATAATATAATCTCTCTCTCTCTTCTCTCTCTCTCGTCTCTCTCTCTCTCTCTCTCCTCTCTCTCTCTATATTATCTCTCTATATATTATATATATATATATATATATATCATATATACATATATGTATGTATAATTGTATATACATAGACCACTGTATCTCTGGACTGTTTACGCGCCAGTGTTTTGAAATCGCCAGGCTGCATAGGGGCCCTACTGGTCCCATCTACATACACCGTTTTTGACTGTACCGAGAACGCATAAGTGTGGTTGGGGTGTGGCCAAGGTGTGGTGGTGGTGGTGGGGTGTGGTGTGGTGGTGGGTTGTGGTGGTGGGGGTGGGGTGTGGTGGTGGGGTGGGTGTGGTGGTGGGGTGCGAGTGGCTGGGAGATGAGAGGAATGATGTGGAATGGTTGTGGTGGTGGTGGGTGGTTATAGTGTGGTAGGGGGTAGAGGATGGGGGTTATAGTGTGGTGGGGGGAGATATTGGGGTGTGGTTATAGTGTGGTAGGGGGTAGAGGAAGGGGTTATAGTGTGGTGGGGGGGAGATATTGGGGTGTGGTTATAGTGTGGTGGGGGGAGATATTGGGGTGTGGTTATAATGTGGTGGGGGGAAAGGAGGAGGGTATAATATTGAGGAAAGATCAGAGGTAGGTTTGGTTATGGTTGTGATAGTGGTGGGAAATATTGGGGCGTGGTTATAGTGTGGTAGGGGGTAGAGGAAGGGGATGGAATATTGTGGAAGGATAGAGTTATGGTGTGTTATGGTTGTGGTTGTGGTAGTGGTGGGGGGATAGAAGGCTGGTGTTAGGAGTGGTGTGGAAGTGGGAATTGTGATGGGTTGTGGTGGAGTGTGGTTGTACATGTGGTAGGGAGTGATAGTTAAGGTGGCAGGTGTTGTGAGTGGGTTGTGAGGTGTTTAAAGTGGGTTGTGAGTTGTTATGAGGTGTCGTTAGAGAGTTATAAGTTATTATTAATATTATGAGGTGTAGTTAGTGGGTTGTGAGTGGGTTGTGAGGGTGTTGTGAGTGGGTTATGAGGTGTTGTTAAAGACTTATAAGATATTATTAACAATTATGAGGTGTTAGTGGGTTGTGAGTGGGTTATGAGTTGTTGTGAGGGGTTATGAGTGGGTTATACATTTTAGGAGTGGTTATTTGTTGTGAGTGGGTTATGAGTAGTTATGATTTGTTGTGAGTGGGTTATGAGGTGTTGTGAGTGGGTTAAGAGGTGTTATGAGTTATTAATGAGTAGGTTATTAGATGTTGTGACTTGTGAGTGGTTGTGAGGTGAGTGAAATCCGAGACGCATCATAAACTTCACCTCATATGGTTTTAATCACACACACACACACACACACACACACACACACACACACACACACACACACACACACACACACACACACACACACACACACGTAACATTCACCACCACTGTTACATAACCTAAAATTACGTGCCCAGTTTCGCACGAAATTCAACCTCGGCCACTACCCCCCCCATAACCCCCCCTCCTCCCACAACCCCCTCCTCCCACAACCCTCCCACAACCCCTCCTCCACCTCACCGTAACCTCATTTCACACCCTTTCAACCCCCTACACTCATCTCCACTAACCTCAACATCTCCATAACAGCCTCTTCTTTACTTCCTATTTACTCCTATCATCTCCACTCATCTCCTATAGTTTCTTCTTTCACTCCTATGTAAACTACGTCACTATCAACGACTTTCTATTAGGAACTGAAAACCTACGCAAATTCGCTTCGATATCCTTCCTGGTTACCGAGTGAACAGTGAAGTTGAAAACAGGCGCTCCGACTTAAGGGCCCTTGTGCAACAGGCCGATATCCCGTGCGCAGTCCAGATTTACAGTGGTTTATGGTATATACTATATAATTATATATATATATATAATATATATATATATATATATATATTATATATATTATATATGTGTGTGTGTGTACTGTATAAATATACACATATATATATATATATTTTTTTTTTTTTTTTTTTTTTTTACATTTGTGCCTATAGCGCCTGTAGGCAGTGGTGACCCAGGGCTCGGATGGTAGGCTCTGGAGGTTCACTTGAGGGTTCTGATGGTTGGTCCTCGCCCGTTGGTGGCGCAGGCAGGTTTCTTATAGTGACGCCTGTGAGGCTCATGCCGCCCCCCTGTGTCCTCTGATGCACTCGCAGTCGAAGGTAGAGTTGATAGGCAGGGCATGTGGGTGTTCTTAGGCCACTCGACGGTGCAGAAAGGTTTTGGGTTTCTTCGGGGATCGAACTCGGGTCACCGAGAACGCCAGTCGGAGACTCTAACCGCTCCGCTACCGCCTCCCCTTATATATATATATATATATATATAATATATATATATATATATATATATATATATATAAAAATATACAGTATATATATATATATATATATATATATATATATATATATATATATATATATATATATATATATATATATATATATATATATATATATATATATATATGTATATATCTATATCTATATCTATATGGGGAGGCGGTAGCGGAGTGGTTAGCGTTTCCGACTGGCGTTCTTGGTGACCCGAGTTTGATCCCCGAAGAAAACCAAAACCTTTCTGCACCCTCGAGTGGCCTAAGAACACCCACATGCCCTGCTCATCAACTCTACCTTCGATTGCGACTGCATCGGAGGACACAGGGGGGCGGCATGAGCCTCTAATCACAGGCGTCACTATAAGAATCCTGCCTGCGCCACCACGGGCGAGGACCAACCATCAGAGCCCTCAAGTGAACCTCCAGAGCCTATCATCCGAGCCCTGGGTCACCACTGCCTACAGGCGCTATAGGCACAAATGTAAGAAAAAAAAATCTATCAATCTATCTATCTATCTATATATATAGTGGCGTGCACAGACATTCAGGCGGGCAGGGGCTCATCTCCAAAAATAGGGCATTTACAAAAAACTTACAAATTCTGGAAGACTACAATCTTGCTGATGCGAGCTCGCTTGTACGTGTATACATAGTCAGGTGCGATGTGCCTGTAGGGCAAAATTATTATGTTTTATCTGTCCCACTTAATTAAACACGTTAATGATTTTTCAAAGTAATGTTACGAACGCGGGTCCTGTGTTGACACTATTTGTAGCCTTCAACGTCGCCGTCACTAGACACGAAGTAGCCGTGGGCAAGGAAAGGCTGGCACGAAGCTTCTTGGTATATATTTCTGCTTATGTACAACTCTTGACTGTCTGGCAGGAACTCTTCTTCAGGAACTCTCACAGGAACTCTTTCTTAGCAACTCTACCCTTCTCCCGTGTCAATGGCTATATATATACAATGTTCTCTTAATCCTAAAAAATTCTTCACAACTCTATTTCTCGCACAATCTAGACACACAAACACATAAGGGTGAAATATAATAGAAAGAGTAAAGACGTTTAACCTTTGCAGGCAGATTGCGTCACCTCACGTTCCCAGGGAGGGAGGCTCCGCCCACCGGCCTGGGCCGGTGTACGCTTACATCAAAGCGTGCAGCTGAAGTAGCATTCCAAATACCTGATATCTTTCTACTTCTGGGTGCTCCTGTAATTCTTCAATCGGACATTGGTTCTGAGTTTACAGCTCAGATTATTACTGAACTATGCTCTTTGTGGACTGCATTATCCATCGTTCACGGCAAGCCAAGACACCCATAGAGTCAGTGCTCTGTTGAGCGAGCAAATGGTGACATAAAGGACATGCTTGTAGCGTGGATGGCTGACAACAACTCAACGGACTGGGCTATAGGCATAAAATTTGTTCAATTCTCCAAGAATTCTGCCTTTCATGCAGGGATCAAAAGAAGTCCATATGCTGCAATGTTCGGCGTGAATGCCCGAGTCGGACTTACCTCAACATCACTTCCACAATATATCATCAGCTGTCTGCAGTCTGAAGAAGACCTCACGACAATGTTGCAGCAACCAGAAACAGATGCCAATGAGCCTGAAACAGAAGCTATAGAGTCTAAACCAGTCGAAGCGGAAATCAATGAGCCTGAGCGAGAACCAGTCGGAGCCGAAATCAATGAGCCTGAACAAAAACCGGAACCTGTACCCCAGCTTCAATTGGACCTTGATCAACTTCAACACAGCATTAACTCCCAACGTACAGCTGCCCGTGAATCTCAGAGACAACAAGCAGAACGTATGGTGAAGAGAAGCCGAATAGAGTTAGTAGCAGGTTATATAGGAGACAACATTGTTCTTCCCATTCCTTTGGTTGATCGAAGTCGTGGAGACCCAAGGAACATCCTAGGTGTTATAGTGAGTAGGAGTATGAACGACCAATACCGAGTGGCTACCGAAATTGGTATTCTTAAGGCGTTTTCTGCGGGGGATTTTTGGTTGCAATCGGAAAATTTTCGGTTGCAAACAGTCACAACAACAACAACAACAAATGTTTGCGGTCGGGCCAATCATCTTCCCTGGATGGTTGAACAGGGATCGAAATTTGAGCAACCGAAAATTTTTCGGTTGCAATCAGGATCCCCGCAGAAAACGCCTTTAAAGAAAGCTATTCCAG
Source organism: Chionoecetes opilio (assembly GCA_016584305.1). Classification (NCBI taxonomy): domain Eukaryota; kingdom Metazoa; phylum Arthropoda; class Malacostraca; order Decapoda; family Majidae; genus Chionoecetes; species Chionoecetes opilio. The sequence goes on along the minus strand of JACEEZ010002960.1, from coordinate 113,031 downwards.
GAATCAGTTTGACATTTGTCCTGAAAGATTGCTGAAGGAAAAGGACATTAACAGTGACACTGAGATTTCTCTCCGAGAAGCCGTTATCAAAGCATCCATCAGTGGAGGAAAAGGTTTTGGTGTTCATGTAATGGTCCCCAAAAATGCCAAATAAATCGATGCAAATGTTTCAAATCTAAACAGTTATGCAATAGTAGATGCCATAATAGCCTCAACTGCAAAAACAAGTGAATATGTAATTGTGTTGTCATTGTTCCAAGTGATATACTTTCCAAATGATTTAGTTTTTAACTAGTGCTTTAAAAAATGTGTGATTTTCTTATGAATAAAATTGTAGTACGTAATTGTGTTAACATGTGTTGTCATATCATTGTTCCAAGTGATTTACTTTTTAACTAGTGCTTTTAAAACTGTGTGATTTTCTTATGAATATAACTGTAGTACAAAATAGTTACTTTCGCCTTTCAAAGGTCAAAAGCACAGTAACAAAAGACTAGTCAATTCGTGAAATGTCTGGGCACAAAAATCCGTCATTTCATGAAAAGACTAGAGCTTTCAGTCATTTCATGAATTGACTGAACCTCACAGACATTACATGTAATGACTGACAGTTTTAGTCATTTCACGAAATGACTGATTTCACAATTTGACTGTAACATATATACCACTCATATTCGCAGCGCCATCATATATATCCTTGGTCCCTCATATCTGCTATCTACAGATGCCGATCCAAAAATGCCAGGGTGAGGGTCTCTAGCTCTTCGCCTGTGGTGCTTTCCACGTCACACACTTCAATAAAGCGTTCCTTTATCTCGTCATCATGCACACACCGAACACATATTGATGCCTGTTCAGTGTGAGAAATATCAGTTGTCTCATCCATCATAATCGAATATATCTTGGCTGCCTTGATCTCATTCAAAATAGTCTTTCTCACATAAGTGCCCATAGCCATAATAACATCATTCTGGATTCGATTTGACAGCATCGACACCTGAGGCTTACCATGGGCTGTAGCACGCTGAATAACATTCAAATGGTTGTTCATTACACTATCATACTTTGCAAACAGTTGGATAAGCTCGAAGAATTTACCTCTGTTCTGACTTGCTTCACTTTCATCTTTTCCTCTCAATGTCCTTGTCTTACTAAGTATAATATTATGTCTATCAGTCTGTACAACAACTCTCTATTTTTCTGTTTCTCTTCAGCCCTTGTAGCTTGACTTTTTTCCTCTGCTGCTTCCAGGGACTTTTCCAGCCTGTTCTCCTTGAAATCATTTAAATTTTATTACTTATTTAACCTCACCATAGCAATCATGTGTGCTTCAGATGATGCTCTTTCATTTTGTCAAGTGCTTGATGCCATTTACTTATTCCGGTAGACCTCCATGCTGTATTGCATTTATAATTGTCTTCATACAGAAACAAGCGACAGCTGAAGCAATACATACTATTAGTTCCTACAGAATATTCAAGGTAAGGTCTGTTCTCATACCAGTGCTTCTGGAAAGAACGGCCATTTTCATTCTTGGGATAACTTACAACTGGCTGGTTCGGCCCAACTGAACAGCATAGTTCACGGAATTGATAATTCATGTTGATGTTAAACTTGGCTACGTGTGCTGGATCAGTGGGATACCTCATCGATAGCAAGAAAGAAATTCCAGGTGCCTCTCCCATGCTTGAATCGGCCCGTTTCTGTGGAAATAATTCTTGATTTTCCATCGAATGTGTGTCATGCTCGCAGGGCCGGATTAAGACCCATAGAGGCCCTAAGCACTTAAAAGATTTTGGTGCCCCCATATATATGTAATTAAAATTATAAACTATAATAAACAATTAAAAAAAAAAAAAACATTCAAAATGAAACAAAACTATTAGTAAGATAGAAAATGTTTATTTTTGTATACTTCCACTTTATTTGTATTTGAAAAGTTTTCTCCTACTTTTTTAATTGCAAAGTCTTTGATCAGATCCTCAAAATTAAGCTTACGTAACACATCTGCTTCTATACTTAGTAGAGATAAGGCATCCAGCCTGCCTTGTTGCATAGTTGTTCTGATGGGATTTTTAATATACTTCAACTGAGAAAATGAACGCTCAGCTGAGCAATTTTTGACCATTAATGTTAAAAATATACGCAAGGCAATGTCTACATTTGGAAAGGCACACTCAATATTGTCTGCTACAATTATTTTATAAAGTTCAGCATGACTGAATCTTGTTTTTACATTTTTTGTTGCACTGAACTTATGGCGCACATATGAGTGAAACTGCTGGAGCTCAGCTGATAAATTTGTGTTCAAGTCCTCTGGGTAAGCATCAATCAGTTTTTGACAACACTGAGAATACCTTTAATTTTCAGTAGATGATGAAGTCATTGAAGTGACATTATGTGGCACATCACTTAGAAAAGAAAATCTCTCTGATATTTCTTTGTATATCTCTCCTCTTCTTCTCATCTCAGTTTTAAGTTTGTCAACCAACAATTGTGTAAAAGGTGGTGATACGAAATTTATCTCTAGCATTCAGATATACTTCTGGTGCACCTCCGTCATTGTCATTGGGTACCTTCTTTCTGATACGTTTGCGAGTTTGAGCTGCCTTGTAATCAACATCTGGTAGCATTTCCTTTGTAGCTGCTTCATATCTTTCAAATTCAACTCGTGAAGTGCACAGTTGGTCGGCTAATGATCCATACAGATCTGCACATGTTTTTAAGCTAACATCCTCATTCTGTAGAACTTGGCTTACTTTATGAAAATTTTGCAAAATCTCATTCCAAAAATTCAACAAAAAAATGAATTCTAGCTCTTGCATCTTATTTGCAATATTATTTGCTTCTCTTCTAGTGTCTCCTTTTTGTGACTGGTCTTAGGCCTCTTCAGTCTAACACTTCTAAAATTTTAAGGAACGATTTCAAAATTGCTGCTGTTGCCATAACATGTGCCTCCCATCTGGTATCAGAGAGGGATTTTACGACACTTTCTTTTCCAATACAACCTTTAAGAATTTTCCACCGGCTGGTTGAGGCTGTAAAAAAGGTATAGAGCAACTGCACTGTAGAGAAGAAATTTACCACCTCTTGAGAGCAGTCAACAGCACTTCGGCCTACCAGATTTAGTGATGAGCTGCACAGGGCACATATATAGCAAACTTGTTTGTTTTACAAAAATTTGCTGCATCCCCTTATAACGCCCAGACATGTTAGCAGCGTTGTCGTAAGACTGACCTCTACATTTTGAAAAGTTTAGCTTACAAACTTCACGTACAAATTTTACAAACCTAAGTACTGCAACACCTGATTTGCCATTTTTTCACCTGTATGGCTTTTCATTTCCAGAAAGGTTAAAAAGCGTTCAATAGGCTGTCCATATTTTAAGTACCTAAGTACAACACTTAACTGATCGATATGTGACAGATCTGGTGTTGAATTAACTGACAAACTAAAATAACCAGAAGACTTTACTTCGTCAACAATAAGCGCGTGGACCTTTTGAGCCATCAGTTGAATGAGTTCCTCACAGGTGGTTTTGGACAGGTAAGAAGGATTTCCTTTGCCAGAATTTCCATATTTCGAAATGTGACCTGCTAAAAATGGATTGAACTGACTTATGAGCTCAAGCAGCCCTAAAAAATTCCCATTTTGCAATGATCCAAATCTTTCTTCTGTTCCTCGAAAAAACAAGCCACGTTCAGCTAACGTACGAATAACAGCTATGACACGCCTCAAGACATGTTCCCAGTAATCACACTCTTCCTGAATTTGTTTTTCAAACTGTTGCCCCAACCCTAAACCTTGTCTGCGAATTAAGTATGTTAGCATAGAGTCTCAGTGAGTAGTGCTTTTTTCATGAAGATCAATTACAACAGAATTTCGCCAGTCACTGAACCCTTCTCTTGTAGCAAAATGTGAGAAAATTTTAGAAGCAAACATTTTACAAACAAAACAATAAACTGATCCTGTTGATGGTGAATACAATAACCACTCTGTCATGTATGTCTCACCATTGGCTTTTGTCCCAACAAAAAGTTTATGTGAACAGTATCTTACTGGTTTGCCACTACTGAAATGCCAGTAAGACTTGTCAAATGGCCCATTGTGGTGTTGACAGTCACTGGGTCCACGAGCAGTCCAATAAGCCACGTCATCAGCAGAAAAATCAAGCAACAACCCTGGATCTTTTGCTATATTTTCTTCATCTTTTGCAGATTGAATCATTTCACCACCATCACCATGGCCCACTAAACTTTCATTAGTGAGACATGTGCTTGATGAACCTGCTTGTGACACCTCGATGCTTCCAAAGTCATCATATTTTGATTTTGAAGTGATCAAAGTGGTATTTGTGTCCACTTCTGATGACGGAGATTGGTTTTGATCCTTAATCGATATATCATGTTGTGGAACTTGTGTGAAGAAATCAGTCAGTTTTAAGGTCTTGGGGCCAGATGCTGAGAGCGAGCTAGGGCGCCCTATCCAGTAGGGCGCCTGTGGTAAGGCAAAACACCCTCCCACCGCTATGCTCAGTCGAGAATGCCGCCTTAGTGGCACCGCTAAAGGCGCTGAAAACTAAGGCATGGTCTGCCCATGCCTTAGTGAGCTGCTGTTGGCCTTTGACAGACATTCATCTTCTGTTTAGAATGCAAATACAGCCTTGATTTAGTTCCTACAACGTAACAATTGGTGTTTACGTAATAATAGTGTTGCAAGGTATGTATGAATCGATCGTGGAAGACTAAATGTGGCACTAGGGTGTTAAATGCTGGCGATAGAAATGTTGCGTGTTATGTGTTGGTTGGGCGGGCGGGCGGCGGGCGAAGCGACTAGACAAGTGTCACCGAGGGTGCTCAGCCCGCACTAAAATGTTGTACTATTACACGGTATTATCATACTACCAGATGATATTTAGAACAACTGAACATACCATCATCTTCACGAGACATTAGTGCATATCATGAATGTATAAAAATTACAGTAAACTATACCTATAATAAGATAATGAGAGCAAAATGAAATCGTGTATAAACATTTTTTTTCTTACACCTTTTTTTATTCAACTCCTTCTTATTCCTGTAATTTTGCTTGCATTAAATTTTCACTCACAGTCTCGGAATCAGCACAGTTTTCCGATTATCATGGTATGTGGCACGTCCCAATCCAAACAATTATAGGTGGTCAAAACCTGCGATGAACGTCAAACTTGTGACAAAATAGATTTTCGGCGGGGCGAGCGTTGCATGCCTTAGGTGCTTGGTGTGAGGGAGGGAGGCACAAAAATTCTTGTTTCAGTGGAGAAGTGTTCAAGCCTTGTGATTGGTCGAAGCTGCCTAAGCAGCGCTCAGACAGGCAGCGTGATTCGCTAGTAGGATTCTCGGACCACGCCCACGCCTCGGGCGTTGAAGGTGTAAAGGCAGGGCAAAAGCGCCTGAAATATCGACTGTACACTACGCGCCAAAATATTGTTCGCCGCATCATAACAGACGCTCCCATAAAGGAATTTTGAAAATGTACTCTATAGCAGCCTAGTGACTTCCGAGAGAGATATCCTACATATGGCAGCATGTTTAAAGCACGGGCAGTCCATCAAGACCGTTGAGGAATGTTCAGATGCCACTTGTCAATTATAGACGAAGCATTTTGAAAAGGATCGCCTCACTCCCCGCGAGTAATTTGAACAGACGCGCGTTGGTATAACTATCATTATTTTCATAATGGGTGGCAAGAAAGACCTAACAAAGGAGCAAATTAAAGTTATTGTGACTCTACACAAGGCAGAGAGGCCAGAGGAAGAAATATCAAGGATTGTGGGTGTTACGAGGAAATGTGTGATGAAGTGGGTGGAGAGTTTCGTGAACGTGGCGGGGTGGCAACACCGTAACATTAAGAAGTGGCCACAGTGAGGATGTAAATGTCATATCGTAATAATTTTCTTGCTCTTATTTGAGGATGGGCATCCACTTGACGTTTCATGACATTTACGGTGCTTGCTGATGTTTTACATCCTCGCTGTGGCCACTTCTTTATGTTACGGTGTCGCCACCCCACCACGTTCACGAAACTCTCCACCACTTCATCACACATTTCCTCGTAACACCCACAATCCTTGATATTTCTTCCTCTGGCCTCTCTGCCTTGTGTAGAGTCACAATAACTTTAATTTGCTCCTTTGTTAGGTCTTTCTTGCCACCCATTATGAAAATAATGATAGTTATACCAACGCGCGTCTGTTCAAATTACTCGCGGGGAGTGAGGCGATCCTTTTCAAAATGCTTCGTCTATAATTGACAAGTGGCATCTGAACATTCCTCAACGGTCTTGATGGACTGCCCGTGCTTTAAACATGCTGCCATATGTAGGATATCTCTCTCGGAAGTCACTAGGCTGCTATAGAGTACATTTTCAAAATTCCTTTATGGGAGCGTCTGTTATGATGCGGCGAACAATATTTTGGCGCGTAGTGTACATAGGCCTGAGCCGGTGCCTTAGCCGGGCCGTTACAAAAACGCCTGAAGACGGGTAAGGCGCTCTTTTCGCCTTGCCTCTAAGGCACTTCTCAGCATCTCCCCCTTGGACTCTAAGTCCAAAGTCTTCTCTTGTTTCTGATTTGATAGTTTTCGCTTTTGGGCACCACTTAACTGAACACGTTTCATCTTGGTTCTTGGAATCTATAAGATACAGAAATAAAACGAATATTTTGTTTGAATATTATGTGGCAATCGTGAATCAACACAGTTACACTGTGTAACTGTGTTGATTGCCACATAATATTTATACTTTAATTATTTATTTTACCCTTTGACTACAATGCATATAAGGCACAACTCTGGGAACATTTTACAAGTAGGTGAAACATTGGCCTAAAAAAAAGTTCTCAAATTATACGGATCGTCCACAGGTGTGGATGATCTTTACAGGCATATATATCAGAAAGTAAAAATATCATATAAAATTTTAAATGAAGACACATTTCCTTTCACTTCTAATCCACAGGTGGATCGTCCACAGGTATGGATGATCCATACAGAGATAGATATCAGAAAGTTAAAATAATCATAAAAAAGTTAATGAAGGCAAACTTCCTAAATACCAATATATTTCTTTAACTGGACCCTTAATATGATTTTAAGAATTTTCATTGATAATGATCCTATATAAGATAAGATGATGAATTTCAAAGTGAAAGGAAAAATAATGAAATATGATTTACATTGAGAAGTGCCAGGAATTGTTTTCTTCATAAATAATTGCCATAACATTAAGGATTTATTACGAGCGAGCGCGAAGCGCTCGTGAGTCCTCGGTGGATACGGGATTTTTCTCACTTAAGCGGCCGACCCGGTCCGGCCCGGCCCGACCGTCACGCTTTTCAGGAGCTTATATCTTTGGAATCCCGCTTCCGATTGACAAGCGGTCTTCGCCATCTGATAGCCCCCATTCAATCCCTTTTATGCTCGACATTTTTTGTCTCACGTGAGGGGTCAGCATGGCGCGTGGCGCGTGCCGCGTGAGAGGTGTCAGACAACGTTATCTTGCTATAGCTGAGAAACGGCTGTACCGACTAAGTTGAAATTTGGTGTGTGGTTTAAGACCACACACCTAGCAATGTCACATAGGTCAAACTCCGGGTGACATCTTCCTAATGCAAGAGTTAATCAGTATCTTTACTCTTTCACTGGTAAACTCTGGAATTCTCTTCCTGTTTCTATTTTTCCACTTTTCTATGACTTAAATCTTTTCAAAAGAAGAGTGACAAGACACCTCCCGAACTAGATTGGCTCACCCCTCTTTTTTATTTTATTCTCTTACTGTCTTCTTTATAGGGACTGGCAACTAAGCGGGCTTTGTGTTACCCATTTTTATAGTGCCAGTTCTTTGTGATGTAAAAAAAAAAAAAAGAAAAAAAAAGTGACTTTTAAGCTCATGCATATGTCTTCAGAGTCTCATACTGACATTTATTTAATGTGTTTTACTGTGTTTTATTTGATAATCGTATAGAACAAACATTTCCGAAGATAGCTGTATATCATTTATACATGTATAACATGATATACTGCGGGTCATGCCTTGAGAACTTCCGCGGGTCTAGAGTGAACGGAGAGGCCCTGGCAGCAAGATGGCGCCCAGTAGCGTTTAATATAGGACCAATGAATGGCGGTACTATCTTATAAAGGTATTCTAGCCGCTACCAAGGTCGCCACTCGGCTGATATTTTGGTAATTTGTTCATTTAAAACCATAATATGACACAGATGAAGACACAAAATGACACAAACTGTCCGGATAGCCCCTTTTAACTATCCTGAAATCATGGATGAATGAAACATGTAAGTATGAACGCCACCAAACGTCTGTAAATCGAAAAGAAACATTGCCCTGGCGACTTTAGTGTTATTGACGGTAAATAATAAAATGCATAAATGTGCAGTAGGAGTAAAAACATAAAAATGAAGATCTGTAGTAGGACATAACTGCAATGACAGTGAGATAGGTCTGAAATTTCGTATACATTAGTATGCAGTAGATTAATTTAGAAGAATAGTAACCATGAATATATCAATATAAATAGCAAGATAATCAACACTGGGGGCCGGCGAGATATGAAAAAAATAGAAGAAAGTAGATCATAAAATGTTGAACAAATAAAAGACTGATATTGTATTGCCATTTTACTTTATGTAATCATATATGGTGTACATATATTAAGTATATGCAGAAGTTACTGGATTTGTACATGATCACATTGATATATTGACTGAGACTAAGTGAATATAAGTAGCAAAGGTTCAACGCTTATCAGAACGAGAAAGAATGGTATCCTTGTCTAAAGATATATATTGTCACCGGTGAACGTTAATGCGGTTGGTAACTTGGATTGTTCTTTTGTCCTTGTTGGTCTGCAGGGAAACTCACATGCCTGTATCTATGGCATTCACATATCTGCAAAAAGAATGATTCCTTGAAATCAAACCCAAGCAACCTTATTTGGAAAACAATCTCATTCTCTAAACACACTATTGAAATCTCAGGAGAGTGCTACAAATTAAGCAAATATTTCTAAAATTCACCATCCTAGATTGAAGTGAAAAGAAACAACACAACCAACCCATCTTTAAAGTCATCAATAGTATGAAATATCAGTTATCAGTTTGTCAAATGAGAAGAGTCCTGAGAAAATGATCTTCATGGACTTTGAACTCTTGCACTGGCATGACTTACACAATGGCTGCACCCCAGTAACAGGCATTGAAGATGCAGAATATGATGGGCAGGATGATGCGGCTAAACATCATGAGAGACATGTTGACATCCTTGTTTTCTGACCAGTTTTGTCGCTTAAATGCTCGGCCATATATAGGTAGTCTGCGTGGTTCTTCCTTGTGCCTGAGGGAAATGTTTCATGCTTATAACAATTGATAAACTGAAAAGATTTGATAGAGTGCAAAGATTCTTGTTATTCAAAGACATACATGATAATAGAGACACTAATACGAAAATATATCACTAACAGTTCTGTACGCAAAATCACCATGATTTATTTTCCCGTATTTGGAATTTCCTCAAACTCATATACATACTTTTGGCCACAAAATGATATTCGCATGAGCTTCAAAATATCTAAGCAATTTAAACTACGATTGATAGTAGCATATGTTATGCAGGTAGTGATGGTGGGAGAGGTGGTGGTGGTGGTGGAGACATGTTGGTGTTGTGGGGGCGGTGGGGCGTGTGTGTGTGTCTGTGTGTATGAGCTGGGAGTGAGGTGACGCGCATGGTGAGGTGCTGGTGGAGCGGCCTTGTGCGCGGGTGGGGTGTGGGGCGGGGAGCGGTGCCAGGAGCACGTGAGCTTTGTGCCGATCCTTCCTGGCACACAGTGAGGCAGTGAGGATTCAGACGTCTTGAAGGAAAGCTCCTGGGGGAGGCACACGGGGATTTCCTGGGAGAGGAATTGCCCCTGTGGTGGCTGTGGTGGTGGTGGTGGGAACTGTGGTTGTGGTGGTGGTAGGGAACTGTGGTGGTGGTGGGGAACTGTGGTGTGCCGAGGTGGCACTGTACGTGTGGTGACTGTGGTAGCGTCTCTCCTTGCGACGGCCGCATAGGTCGGAGGTGTTGACGTGGATTGTACTTTGTAAATGTAGTGGCTTTGTGGCTTTATGCAGTAAACGCAAGAAAGGTGTATCAAAGTGTTTCCTTCGCCTGTGTTGATTGACCACGTGAACTATACACAAATCCCCCACTATAACACACTGAACTCGTCGCTGCTTAAGTAAGTCAAGCAGCGGGTACTGTTACCCCTGCACAGCCTCACAGAGACACCTGGAGTGTGTGGTGGGGTCCAGGGCGTAACACATATATTTCAAAATTTAGTATATACATTTTGATATGATTATGATAAATATATGATACCTACATTACATACAGCCTTCTCGTAATCTGATATTTTGTATTTATACTGCTTATACTGCAGTTTGATACAATGCAAGGCACGTAGCTATAACCGTCCTCAACTTGTAGATCTGACCATT
>JACEEZ010002960.1:40000-97500 GCA_016584305.1 Chionoecetes opilio | reverse complement strand
GCCCGTGTCGATGTGATGCTCCACCAGGTCCGTACACCCCAAGTCCAGGTCCCCTGTAGAGAAGACATCCGCATACTTCACCAGGAGTTCCTTCAGCTGTTTCACTTGGGGCTCCTCCAGATACTGAAAACTTCGGTCAAACAGGTCGTGCAGGTGGTCAGGCAACCCTTCCTGGGGCTTTGTCAGGCTCCTCCTGCAGGTACATCCTTGTACCTTTTGGTCGACCTCCTCCTTCCTGGCAAAGGCCCACCACAGCTCCTCTTCTCACCTGCCTTGGCCTGATGGAGAAGTTCGCCACAACGATAGCCACTTCTGTTGAAGGGTCCACCAAAGTCCTGCCCACCATCACCCCGTCCTCCATTGAACGTCGAATCCCAGGTTCCACTAGTCCCAAGCTGGTGCGACAAGTGCCCTTAATCTCACAGGGCAACAGCATCTCCGACTTAGGAGGGATGACGGTGGTGCGCTTGACCCTGACTGGTAGGTTCTCCTGGTCCACGGCCCTCATCGGCACACACCTTCCCTCGACCGTCAGCTGCATCGCGCGGAAGTCCAGTTCACACCTGCGTGGTAGTCGAGACCCAGGATACAAGCATCCTCCATGTCAGCCACGTACACAGCAAGGGATTCCTCCTTCACTCCAAGCTGGAGCTTGACATCCACTGGGCCCCCGAATTCTGCACAGTGACCGGTAACTCCACACAATCGTTGAGACGTCTCTGGGAGCTGCCGATGACCGACCACGTCAGGCCGCACCAAGGTCCGCTCTGACCCCGTGTCGACGACCACTGGGCACACCACTCCGTCAATCCTTCCTTCCGTTCCTTCCACGTGGCAGCTGGTCAAGGTAGTCCTCTTACACAACGTTGGCCTTGGGGCACGTACAGGGCAGGCTGGTTGTTGCCCCTGAACACCAGCCATCCTTAGTTTCCCTCACGAGGGGTCCTTTCCTTCTTCTCCTGCTTGACTCTTCTGACACTCCATTTCCAGGTGTCCTTTCTCTCCACATGTCCAGCACTTGACTTCTTCCTTGGTGTTCCTTTTCAGATTTTCTTCCTGTTCTCTCTTTCTCTTGTAGCACTCCTCTTTCTTGTGTCCCACCTTCTCACAGTGCCAAGACGTGCCCTTGAATTTGTCTGCCTCACCGATGGAGCCCCTCAGTGCCTTGAAGCCAGAGCTCGAGTCGGTCCAAAAACTTGACAGGTTGGACTGCACCAAGGACTCGAACTCCAGTGCAGTGGCAAGAGCTTCCTGCAGTGTTGCTGGCTTGCCTTGCTTGACTTGAATCTTCACCTGGGGGCTGTCCAGTGCGTCGATGAACTGGTCGCGTAACAGCACCGTCTGAAGGTCAGCAGTGGCTCCCGGGTAGGCCTTGTGCACTAAATTCTCCAGGTCTTGGGCCAGCTCCTGTAGAGACTTCCCTCTCCTCCTTGTGCGGGTCCTGAACCTGGCTAGGAAGACCTCGTCTTGGCGCTTCGTCCCATACCTCTTCTCCAGGGCCTCCGCCAACTTCAGGTAGCTGTGCCTCTCCACACTGTCGAGCTGGGTGAGGACTTCCAAGGCCGCGCCCTTCAAACTGGTGGCCAGCTGGACTGCACTCTGCTGGTCATCCCACCGGCTTTGACCTGCTAAGAGCTCAAATTGGGCACGGTAAGCTTCCCAGGAAACCTTACCATCAAACTCTTGAGGCTTCTTCCTAAGAGGCATCCCTAGATGACCCACAACACCAGGTGCACTTTTCACAGGCGTGAACACAGGGGCACTCGGGCTTAAACTACCTCGACCCAGCTGAGAGCACTCATCTGGCACATAACTGGCTCCTAAGTGCACTGGAGGCTTACCCGCTGCCAATGAATTTTCAACGGCCTTCATTGTGTCATTTAAGTCACTCACTTCTACTTCGGCACGTCTTACCTTGTCATGCATCTATTACCTCGCAGCGTACTGCCTGTTGGTACGTCTCCTGCTCTGTTCTTCTTCCATTGTTGTTTGCCGCTCTCCCAGCTTCGTGGTCACCTCTACCATTCCCTGTCGCCAGGACTCACTATCTTGATGAACACATTGCAACTGTTCCTGTAGTCCTGCGATCCGTTTTTCTAACTGCTGTTGTTGCTGTTCTTGTCGTTCCTGTAGCTTCATCCATAGTTCTTTATGTTCTTCTTTTTATTCTTAATGTGTTCTTTCTTGCTTTTCCTCCTGCTTCTGAAGTTGTTCTTTCAATTCTTGTTATGTTCTTTCTTGTTTTTCCTCCTGCTTCTGAAGTTGTTCTTTCAATTCTTGCTGGAGTTCTTTTTGTTCTTCTCTCTGCACTCTCATGGGTTCTAGTAACTCCGCCAGCATATCGTCCTTCCTGCTACGTGTCTCCATGGCGAATAGGCTTGAATCCCACACCTGACACCAAGTGTTACGAACGCGGGTCCTGTGTTGACACTATTTGTAGCCTTCAACGTCGCCGTCACTAGACACGAAGTAGCCGTGGGCAAGGAAAGGCTGGCACGAAGCTTCTTGGTATATATTTCTGCTTATGTACAACTCTTGACTGTCTGGCAGGAACTCTTCTTCAGGAACTCTCACAGGAACTCTTTCTTAGCAACTCTACCCTTCTCCCGTGTCAATGGCTATATATATACAATGTTCTCTTAATCCTAGAAAGTTCTTGACAATTATATTTATCGCACAATCTAGACACACAAACATATAAGGGTGAAACATAATAGAAAGAGTAAAGAAGTTTAACCTTCCAGGCAGATTGCATCACCTCATGCGTCCAGGGAGGGAGGCTCCGCCCACCGGCCGGGGTGGCCAATCGCCTCCGTGGGTGATTCATCCCCGCCCTCCATGACGTTCTATCATACTCTAGACCGGCCCCGAACACACGAGAAAAACACATGAGCAGCCTGCCTGTGTAACAGTAACATGGCTATAATTTTGTATTTACATATCTTGAGAACACAATAATGACAAATTAGCTAGAGCCTTATCATGACGCCCATCTTTTGGAAAGGCTGTAGACGAATAATACCTTTGTTCCTGCATGGATGTCCATTGCTGCTTCTACTGCACATAAGGAATACACTAACTCAGCACCACTAAACAGCTTTGCTAAGTTTTTAGCAACTAAAGTTATGAAATACCAAGAACAAGTAATTCAAATGAAATTTAAACATACCCACGTCCATATACAGTAGATCATCGATAGAACGGACTAAAAGGGGTGAACCTTCGTCCGATAACACCGATTGTCCGATATAACCGGCGTACACGAAAAAACTAAAATTGCAATAATATGAGCCACCTCCAGCCAAGTTACTCCCTCTTCTGTGACGTCATCTATTACAACTTTAGAGACATTACAGAACTTGTGCATGTTTGTTTATTTATTGAATTAATTAATATATTTATTTATTCATTTATTTATTTAAAATATTTATTTATTTTATTTATTTATTTTTATTTATTTATGTATTTATCTATTTTTTTTTTTTTTGCTTGTGTGTGTGTGTGTGTGTGTGTGTGTGTGTGTGTGTGTGTGTGTGTGTGTGTGTGTGTGTGTGCGTGTGTGTGTGCGTGATACTGGAGTGTGTCTGAATTATACGAAATCCATTGTATTGTGATCTGTTGTGTTGCAGGTCTACTGTATTGCTGTTCCGACCCAAATGTGGTGTGACTACAATGTTTGATGTCATATCTATGTGTTTACAACAGCAATCTTCTGTTAGCCATTCTCTTGAAAATTTTCAAAACCTAATCATGCTCAATGCCGATGTCTTTTACAATAATGAGGAAGAGTAGACCAAAAAGCTGTTCCCCGCCGCATAGGCTACGTAGCTTGCTTTTGATTAAATTCAGTTTTGAAAAAGATATCTCGACTGTTGCAGTTGTCACTGGAATGGTCGCATAAATCTTGATCATTGCATATACACTGGGAAGACATGATAGAGATCGTTCGTCCTGAAGCAGTCAAGATCCGACTTCAAATAATTTCTTGCCAGTGAGTAGGATAAGTGGAACATCTACATCTACATCTCCTTTGATATCATAAAAAGTCGCACATACGTATTAGTTATATCAGGACCTTGATTGGGTCTTGCAGTATCTCTATCCTTTTTCCAGTTCTTTGGCACAATGAGACTGTGTAGCGATTTAATAATATCCCCTGTCTTGTCTCCATCTTCTCCTTTGAACCTACGTCGGATTTCTTGATCAAGGGTATCAATGAATGGATAATACACTCTGACTCCGGAGAATTCTTCCACAGTGAGTGAAGGTGCATCTTCAGTTGCAGACAAGTGGCTGTACTTGAACCTTGCACGAACCTTCCTGGGTCTACCTTGACCTGGAATTTCTTCTGCTTCCTGAGTGGATATTTCATACACAGCATGAAATTTCTCCTCCGTTCTCATTTCACTGAACCTCTTCAATACACCATCGGTGATTGTACACGCTACTTGCAAATCTAGGTCTCGCTTCTGTAATGCACTTGAAGCGGTGGCGGTCTCCATAAACACAGGCGTTGCCATCTCCAGGCAGAGCAAGAATTCAAATTTAGGCTACACAACAATATTGCTGCATCTCCACTTGCAGGGTCTGGTGGGCTACTTTCGCATATTTCTGACAGAAATTGCACCACTGCTTTGAACACCTTCAAAGTTATCAAGGCAGATTCGCGGCAGGACCATCTAACATCACAAAGTTTCTTTAGCTCTTGAGGATGAGATCCAGGGTAGATGGTGAGCTGGGTTTTCACAAATAAAGCATGTCGCTTACTTGACATTGATATGAAACTGTATAACTTCTTCACCACATTGAAAAATTATACAAAATAGCGACTTGACTTTGAACTTTTCACAAGAACAAGATTCAAGCAGTGAGCATGGCAGTGGGCACACAAGGCTTTCTCATTGCGCATAAGAATTCTTGATTGCAACCCTTTATATATGTTACAATCAAATTGTGAAATCAAATCAGTCATTTCGTGAAATGACTAGAACTGTCAGTCATTACATGTAATGTCTGTGAGAGTCAGTCAATTCATGAAATGACTGAAAGTTCTAGTCTTTTCATGAAATGACTGATTTATTGTCATATTCGTTACACTATATGACTGTTATATTTTAGGCAAAGTATGAAGTGCCAGTTTGAATAGTTTCGCTCGGAACTGCCTCGCAGTTTGGCGATTTTTTTAATTTATTGTTTGAATCTGGAAATTTGGTGGTGAATTGTCATTTGTGCGTCAAGAGTGGAAAACTGTAAGAAGTACGTTTGGTTTTATATAGCAATATGTATTGGTTCTGTTTATATTTTACCTAAGTTGGTCTATAGTTTTATATATGTATTAATACATACATTCATTTTGTTGTTTGATATTGGTTGGTTGTCTTTGTTATGAATACTATCTGGTTTATGTTTCTGTCTCACAGTTTGAATCGTTTTGTTCGGAACTGTCTCGGAACTGTTTTGAGCACAAAGGCAAACAGCGCGGCTCATTCCAGTGCATTCCAGTACTTTGACATCATGTCTGAGAACATAGAGTTAACCTTTTGTGAAGAGTTATTTTCTAGGTATGAGAAGTGCCGCAAATATCTCATTCCAAAGGAGGAATTTTTCCAAATGATTGAGGACATTCGTAAAGCTAGTGAAAGGAAGAACACTAAGAGTCGCCATGAATATCACCTACTGAGTAAATATGAAGTTCTACAGTGTGGTGATGTTGATCAAATGATTAGGAAACGACAAACTCCAGACGAAACATGGGTGTACTATGTCTCCATTGAAGCCACATTTGACATAGTTAAGCGAGCCCACATTGCAACTGGTCATGGTGGTCGAGACAGAATGATTAAAGAACTCCAAGTGAAATACGCCAACATTCAACGGAATACAATTGAACTATTCAAATCGTTATGCCAGGAATGCCAGAAAAAGAGAAAGCGACCCATGACAAAGGGTGTTGTGGTTAAACCTATTCTGAGTAGTGAATTTTCATCACGTGGCCAGGTTGATCTCATAGACATGCAGTCTATGTCTAGTAGAACCTACAAATGGATTATGGTGTACCAAGACCATCTGACAAAGTTCTGCGTTCTGCGTCCGCTTACATCAAAGGGTGCAGCTGAAGTAGCATTCCAACTACCTGATATCTTTCTACTTTTGGGTGCTCCTGTAATTCTTCAATCGGACATTGGCTCTGAGTTTACAGCTCAGATTATTACTGAACTATGCTTTTTGTGGACTGCATTATCCAAATCTTTCTTCTGTTCCTCGAAAAAACAAGCCACGTTCAGCTAAACGTACGAATAACAGCTATGACACGCCTCAAGACATGTTCCCAGTAATCACACTCTTCCTGAATTTGTTTTTCAAACTGTTGCCCCAACCCTAAACCTTGTCTGCGAATTAAGTATGTTAGCATAGAGTCTCGGTGAGTAGTGCTTTTTTCATGAAGATCAATTACAACAGAATTTCGCCAGTCACTGAACCCTTCTCTTGTAACAAAATGTGAGAAAATTTTAGAAGCAAACATTTTACAAACAAAACAATAAACTGATCCTGTTGATGGTGAATACAATAACCACTCTGTCATGTATGTCTCACCATTGGCTTTTGTCCCAACAAAAAGTTTATGTGAACAGTATCTTACTGGTTTGCCACTACTGAAATGCCAGTAAGACTTGTCAAATGGCCCATTGTGGTGTTGACAGTCACTGGGTCCACGAGCAGTCCAATAAGCCACGTCATCAGCAGAAAAATCAAGCAACAACCCTGGATCTTTTGCTATATTTTCTTCATCTTTTGCAGATTGAATCATTTCACCACCATCACCATGGCCCACTAAACTTTCATTAGTGAGACATGTGCTTGACGAACCTGCTTGTGACACCTCGATGCTTCCAAAGTCATCATATTTTGATTTTGAAGTGATCAAAGTGGTATTTGTGTCCACTTCTGATGACGGAGATTGGTTTTGATCCTTAATCGATATATCATGTTGTGGAACTTGTGTGAAGAAATCAGTCAGTTTTGAGGTTTTGGGCCAGATGCTGAGAGCGAGCTAGGGCGTCCTATCCAGTAGGGCGTCTGTGGTAAGGCAAAACACCCTCCCACCGCTATGCTCAGTCGAGAATGCCGCCTTAGTGGCACCGCTAAAGGCGCTGAAAACTAAGGCATGGTCTGCCCATGCCTTAGTGAGCTGCCGTTGGCCTTTGACAGACATTCATCTTCTGTTTAGAAGGCAAATACAGCCTTGTTTCAGTTCCTACAACGTAACAATTGGTGTTTACGTAATAATAGTGTTGCAAGGTATGCATGAATCGATCGTGGAAGACTAAATGTGGCACTAGGGTGTTAAATCGTGGCCACCGAGATGATAAGGCCTGGTGGATCGCCCGTGACGTCACACCATAAGGATACAACCGAGACCACCGAGAGACAAGGCCTGGTGGATCGCCCGTGACGTCACACCATAAGGATACCACCCGCTCCGCTCCCCGTACAAGTTTACCTACCTAATATAATGTTTATCAGTATAAAAGATATACTGTTATCTTCGGAAATGTTTGTTCTATAATATTATTAAATAAAAAACCGTAAGACACACAAAGAAAGTGCCATTATGAGACTTTCAAGAAATATGCATTAACTTAAACTCTTCGCCATTTAATATTTTGCTCGCAAACATTTTACATGGAGAATATCGATAGAAGCGGAGTTTAATTAGTTTTCCATTGATTTATTTTGTTCAGTGATAAATGAATTAGCGGCATGCATAAATTAGCGTTAACTAAATATAAAAAAATCATGAAATCGGGTAATTTCTTACCTAATATATGTTTATCAGTATAAAATATATACTGTTATCTTCGGAAATGTTTGTTCTATAATATTATCAAATAAAAAACCGTAAAATACACTAAAGAAATGCCATTATGAGACATTCAAGAAATATGCATGTACTTAAAATTCTCGCTATTTAATATTTTGTGCAAAAACTTTTTACATGGAGAATATCAATAGAAGCGGAATTTAATTAGCTTTCCATTGATATATTTCCTTTTCTGATAAATAAATTAGAACTATGCATAAATTAGCGTTAACTAAATAAATAACATCATGAAATCGGGTAAATTACCCGATTGCATGATGTTATTTATTTAGTTAACGCTAATTTATGCATGGTTATAATTCATTTATCAGAAAAGGAAATATATCAATGGAAAGCTAATTAAATTCCGCTTTTATTGATATTCTCCATGTAAAGAGTTTTTGCACAAAATATTAAATAGCGAAAATTTTAAGTACATGCATATTTCTTGAAAGTCTCATAATGGCATTTCTTTAGTGTGTTTTACGGTTTTTTATTTGATAATATTATAGAACAAACATTTCCAAAGATAACAGTATATAATTTATACTGATAAACATATATTAGTTAGGAAATTACCCGATTTCATGATTTTGTATATTTAGTTAACGCTAATTTATGCATGCCGCTAATTCATTTATCACTAAACGAAATATATCAATGGAAAGCTAATTAAACTCCGCTTCTATTGACATTCTCCATGTAAAATGTTTGCGAGCAAAATATTAAATGGCGAAGAGTTTAAGTTAATGCATATTTCTTGAAAGTCTCATAATGGCACTTTCTTTGTGTGTTTTACGGTTTTTTATTTGATAATATTATAGAACAAACATTTCCGAAGATAACAGTATATCTTTTATACTGATAAACATTATATTAGGTAGGTAAACTTGTACAGGGAGCGGAGCGGGTGGTATCCTTATGGTGTGACGTCACGGGCGATCCACCAGGCCTTATCATCTCGGTGGCCACGATACAACCCGCTCCGCTCCCCGTACAAGTTTACCTACCTAATATAATGTTTATCAGTATAAAAGATATACTGTATCTTCGGAAATGTTTGTTCTATAATATTATCAAATAAAAAACCGTAAAACACACAAAGAAAATGCCATTATGAGACTTTCAAGAAATATGCATTAACTTAAACTCTTCGCCATTTAATATTTTGCGCGCAAACATTTTACATGGAGAATATAAATAGAAGCGGAGTTTAATTAGCTTTCCATTGATATATTTAGTTTAGTGATAAATGAATTAGCGGCATGCATAAATTAGCGTTAACTAAATATAAAAAATCATGAAATCGGGTAATTTCCTACCTAATATATGTTTATCAGTATAAAATATATACTGTTATCTTCGGAAATGTTTGTTCTATAATATTATCAAATAAAAAACCGTAAAACACACTAAAGAAATGCCATTATGAGACTTTCAAGAAATATGCATGAACTTAAACTTTTCGCCATTTAATATTTTGTGAAAAAACTTTTTACATGGAGAATATCAATAGAAGCGGAATTTAATTAGCTTTCCATTGATATATTTTCTTTTCTGATAAATGAATTAGAACTATGCATAAATTAGCGTTAACTAAATAAATAACATCATGAAATCGGGTAAATTACCCGATTTCATGATGTTAACGCTAATTTATGCATGGTTTTAATTCATTTATCAGAAAAGAAAATATATGAATGGAAAGCTAATTAAATTCCGCTTCTACTGATATTCTCCATGTAAAAAGTTTTTTCACAAAATATTAAATGGCGAAAAGTTTAAGTTCATGCATATTTCTTGAAAGTCTCATAATGGCATTTCTTGAGTGTGTTTTACGGTTTTTTATTTGATATTATAGAATAAACATTTCCGAAGATAACAGTATATATTTTATACTGATAAACATATATTAGGTAGGAAATTACCCGATTTCATGATTTTTTATATTTAGTTAACGCTAATTTATGCATGCCGCTAATTCATTTATCACTAAACGAAATATATCAATGGAAAGCTAATCAAACTCCGCTTCTATTTATATTCTCCATGTAAAATGTTTGCGAGCAAAATATTAAATGGCGAAGAGTTTAAGTTAATACATATTTCTTGAAAGTCTCATAATGGCATTTTCTTTGTGTGTTTTACGGTTTTTTATTTGATAATATAATAGAACAAACATTTCCGAAGATAACAGTATATCTTTTATACTGATAAACATTATATTAGGTAGGTAAACATGTACGGGGAGCGGAGCGGGCTGTATCCTTATGGTGTGACGTCACGGGCGATCCACCAGGACTTGTCTCTCGGTGGTTTCGGTTAAATGCTGGCGATAGAAATGTTGTGTTGTGTATTGGTTGGGCGGGCGGGCGGCGGGCAATGCGACTAGACAAGTGTCACCGAGGGTGCTCAGCCCGCACTAAAATGTTGTACGGTGTACACGGTATTATCATACTACCAGATGATATTTAGAACAACTGAACATACCATCATCTTCACGAGACATTAGTGCATATCATGAATGTATAAAAATTACAGTAAACTATACCTATAATAAGATAATGAGAGCAAAATGAAATCGTGTATAAACATTTTTTTTCTTTCACCTTTTTTTATTCAACTCCTTCTTATTCCTGTAATTTTGCTTGCATTAAATTTTCACTCACAGTCTCGGAATCAGCACAGTTTTCCGATTATCATGGTATGTGGCACGTCCCAATCCAAACAATTATAGGTGGTCAAAACCTGCGATGAACGTCAAACTTGTGACAAAATAGATTTTCGGCGGGGCGAGCGTTGCATGCCTTAGGTCAGAGGTTCCCAACCGGTGCGCCGCGGCGCACTAGTGCGCCGCCACTCATTGGCTAGTGCGTCGCCGCCAGGCACAGAGTGGCAGACCTGGCCTTACTTTCCGTCCGGGTGTTGGAGAGAGAGAGGTTGTGTGTTGAATAGTCGTGCGGATACCAAAGAGTTAGCTGCTTTAACATTCACTGTTGATACTGTGTTCTTTATTGAATATTATTGTTTATACTGTGTTCTGTTGATACTGTGTTTTCTAATTATTTGTTGATACTGTGTTCTCTAGCAATGGATAAGTTTGTGATCAGAAAGCGTAAAAGAGATTAATCATCGATGGACGATGAACCATCCGGTGTGGTGGAGGAGATCTCTAGTGCTGCTGGCCCCAGCTCATGGAAAGGATCAGTTACGCATACTAGCAAAACCAGGGCACGACGGGCATATTTTGACAGTTATCTCGCAATGGGCTTCACTTGGGTTGGTGATGAGTTTTGCCCCAATCCAAAATGTGTCGTTTGTGGTGGGACATTGGCCAATGAAGCAATGGTTCCTAGCAAGTTAAAGAGACATTTCTCTGCGAAACACGGTTACCTTTCTGATAAAGGGTTGGACTACTTCGAAAGACTCCTACGTGACAGCAAACGACAGAGGGTTGTTTTTGAAAAACACACATAGTCATCTAACGCAGCTCAAGAAGCCAGCTATTTAGTAGCCGAAATTATAGCGAAAGATATGAAACCACACACAGTCGCAGAATCACTCATTCTCCCAGCTTGCTGTGCTATAGTGAAAACAATGCTCGGAACTGAAGCTGAAACACAAATTAAAAAAGTCCCTCTTTCAAACAATACAATCAGCCGACGCATAGAAGACATGTCAGAAGACATATCACGAAGTGTATTTGAAGCAATAAGAGAAACTGACATGTTCGCTCTTCAAGCAGACGAATCGACAGACGTTGCAGGTAAAGCTCAGTTGCTGGTGTATATTCGGTTTGTTGCTGCTAATAAGATAGTAGAACAGTTCCTTTTCTGCAAAGAATTAGAAACCACAACAGGCCAAGATGTATTTAATTGCGTCAATGAGTACATGCACAATGCTGGTATGAAATGGACTTAGTGTGTTGGAATTTGCACAGATGGGGCTCCTTCAATGACAGGATCAATAAAGGGGTTTGTTTCATTGGTGAAAAAAGAGAACAAAAATGTTATTACGACTCACTGTTTTCTGCATCGGGAAGCACTGGTTGCAAAAACTCTAGGAAACGAACTGAAAACTGTCCTGAATGAAGTTGTGAAGATGGTAAATTTTGTGAAAAGCAGACCGCTCAAGTCACGATTATTTTCCAAGCTTTGTGAAGAAATCGGTTCTCGACATGTATCCCTGTTACTTCATACGGAAGTCAGATGGCTTTCAAGAGGAAAGGTTTTGTCACGAGTGTTTGAACTTAAGGAAGAACTACTTACGTTTTTCACACTTGAAACGATGCCTGAATTCTGCGAGTTATTATCTGATGAAACATGGTGTGCGAAATTAGGCTACTTAGCAGACATCTTTGACCATCTGAACAAGGTCAATAGTAGCATGCAGGGAAAGAAGGAGAACATATTAACTTCTGCGGATAAAGTCAAGGCTCTGACAGAAAAAAATACGATGTGGAAAGAAAGACTAGAAGACGGCAATATGGACCCTTTTCCAAAGTCTGCAAATAATGAAATTATTGCACCATTGATTTCCGAACATCTCGAAATTCTGGAGGGGAACATCATGAGAAGTACTTTCCAGACATATCGGTTATCAAATATGACTGGTTGAGGAATCCTTTCATTCAATCAAACACGCAGCAACTTAGTCTCAACGAGGTAGAGGAGCTGACTGATATCCGCAACGACCGCTCTTCAAAATTAAAGCACAGTGAAGTTTCACTCGAAACATTTTGGTTGGAGCTTAAGGACGAATTTCCACACATAACGAAGCAAGCTCTTACAATTCTGCTTCAATTTTCCACCTCATACCTATGCCAACTCGGTTTTTCCTGCCTAACAAACATAAAAAATAAGAAACGGTCCAAACTGCAAAGTGTTGACCATGAAATGAGAGTCTGCCTCACCAATATTTCTCCAAACATCGCGCAGATCTGCAAATCTAAGCAAGCGCAAGTTTCTCACTAAGACTGACACTGCCAACAATAAAAGGTATGTAAGTTTGTAAACTGTGTACATTTTATTTATACTTATATTTTTTATTTGTACTTTTTTTTATATTCACCGCACTCCAACAATTGTATGTTGGAGTGTGGTGAGATCGCATTTATATATATTTTTTATTTATTTACTATGTATATTGCATTGAAAAAATGGCTATATGCAAGAAATGCAATACATTTGATTTGATTTCACCAAACTCGCCAGGAGTGTGCACAAAAAATCGCCCCTGGTGACAGGTGCGCCACATTATTTTCTACACTAAATTAGTGTGCCGCCATTGGAAAAAGGTTGGGAACCTCTGCCTTAGGTGCTTGGTGTGAGGGAGGGAGGCACAAAATTTCTTGTTTCAGTGGAGAAGTGTTCAAGCCTTGTGATTGGTCGAAGCTGCCTAAGCAGCGCTCAGACAGGCAGCGTGATTCGCTAGTAGGATTCTCGGACCACGCCCACGCCTCGGGCGTTGGAGGTGTAAAGGCAGGGCAAAAGCGCCTGAAATATCAACTGTACATAGGCCTGAGCCGGTGCCTTAGCCGGGCCGTTACAAAAGCGCCTGAAGACGGGTAAGGCGCTCTTTTCGCCTTACCTCTAAGGCACTTCTCAGCATCTCCCCCTTGGACTCTAAGTCCAAAGTCTTCTCTTGTTTCTGATTTGATAGTTTTCGCTTTTGGGCACCACTTAACTGAACACGTTTCATCTTGGTTCTTGGAATCTATAAGATACAGAAATAAAACGAATATTTTGTTTGAATATTATGTGGCAATCGTGAATCAACACAGTTACACTGTGTAACTGTGTTGATTGCCACATAATATTTATACTTTAATTATTTATTTTACCCTTTGACTACAATGCATATAAGGCACAACCCTGGGAACATTTTACAAGTAGGTGAAACATTGGCCTAAAAAAAAGTTCTCAAATTGTACGGATCGTCCACAGGTGTGGATGATCTTTACAGGCATATATATCAGAAAGTAAAAATTTCATATAAAATTTTAAATGAAGACACATTTCTTTCACTTCTAATCCACAGGTGGATCGTCCACAGGTATGGATGATCCATACAGAGATAGATATCAGAAAGTTAAAATAATCATAAAAAAGTTAATGAAGGCAAACTTCCTTAATACCAATATATTTCTTTAACTGGACCCTTAATATGATTTTAAGAATTTTCATTAATAATGATCCTATATAAGATAAGATGATGAATTTCAAAGTGAAAGGAAAAATAATGAAATATGATTTACATTGAGAAGTGCCAGGAATTGTTTTCTTCATAAATAATTGCCATAACATTAAGGATTTATTACGAGCGAGCGCGAAGCGCTCGTGAGTCCTCGGTGGATACGGGATTTTTCTCACTTAAGCGGCCGACCCGGTCCGGCCCGGCCCGACCGTCACGCTTTTCAGGAGCTTATATCTTTGGAATCCCGCTTCCGATTGGCAAGCGGTCTTCGCCATCTGATAGCCTCATTCAATCCCTTTTGTGCTCGACATGTTTTGTTTCACGTGAGGGGTCAGCATGGCGCGTGGCGCGTGCCGCGTGAGGGGTGTCAGACAACGTTATCCTGCTATAGCTGAGAAACGGCTGTACCGACTAAGTTGAAATTTGGTGTGTGGTTTGAGACCACACACCTAGCAATGTCACACAGGTCAAACTCCGGGTGACGCCGCACGTGCGCACGTGCGGCGGGTTTCTACGGGCTCGCTCGTCCCTCGCCGATTAATGCGTCTTACTGGTTTATCCTACATACTGTATGATGTTATTGGATTGCTCCTCTACCTTTCCAGGAGGGAAGCATAACTTCAGTCATTTAATGCAAAAAATGTTAATGTGTGGTAACTAAGCAAGGAATTCAATATTAAAATAATCATAAAAACATATTTAGTGTCCAGGTAATGAAATATGTTGCTATTAAGGAAGTTTGCCTTCATTAATTTTTTTATGATTCTTTTAACTTTCTGATATCTATGTCTGCATGGATCATCCACACCTGTGGACGATCCTTCCAATTTGAGAACTTTTTTTTTAAGCTAATGCTTCACCTACTTGTAAAATGATTAGTTTGCAGTGCCAGATTAAACTAAATAAGCCATTATCCATTATAGGTATCTATTATAGGTATACCCATATAAGTATCTGCACATACACAGATACAATACACACAAATGGTTTGTTTATATGGTGGACACTCCGTATATTTAAAATCCCACTATACGGATCATCCATCCATACGACGCCACTGTTATGTAAACAAACACTCAGGTGACTCAGGTCACCCTGTGACATATGAGTACACTTTCATGACTTCATTTCATCACATCTAGACATATCTTAATATCCTGTGCCTTAGCAGCACACTCTTGGTGTAGTCATGGACACCAGAAAGCATTAATTGGTGGCGAAATATTACATCGCAAATGAAAAATTCGAAAAAACTCACCTCAAAACTCAGCCACTGGTTGCTCGTTTAAGGCGGGGTTCACACTACACGTTTTTGCTGTCCGTGTCTACGTGGGCATGGCGATCAGTGACGTCACAGTGACGTGTCCCCGCCACTCCCGCAGTCACGTAGAAAGAATTGGGAGCTCCGAATAATGTGAGCTGGGACGCGCGTCTCTCAAGGTCAGTGACGTCATCACTGCTCCAGCAATGTGGTGGTCGCGGGGAGCCTGGTTACACAGACACACAGGCAGGAAGTGACGTCACTGTGACGTACTGTGAGTCACTGATGACAAGACGCACGTAGACTACGTCCAGCAAATACGTGAAGTGTGAACCGGGCCTAAGACCACCGCTACTCCGCTCTGCGTGCCCGTTTTCCCTAATACCTGTTAGAGGGAGACCATTCTAAAACTATAAATATGGCCATGGGAGCGTCTGTACGCTATGCCCTCATGTACGGTTCCTACCCAATTCACACTACCATATCTGTGGTGCCCCCCTTTCCCTTGATGCCCTAAGCACGTGCTTATTTTGCTTAATGATTAATCCAGCCCTGCATGCTCTGCTCTCATCCTTTTCAGTGGATGCTGTTCGTTTACCTCCTTATCTTCGTTCACTTGGAATTTCATTTCATTTGTTTTATATTCATCGAATATTTTGTCTAAGCTATGAGTTGCTCCTGCTTTTTTGCAGCATCTCCACTCCTCTCTCCTTCAGTTTCCGATGTACTGGACCATGCTTGTACACATTGTAAATCTGATTCCTCTTCCTGAGTATCATCCTTCTATCCACTTCTTGACAACTTCAGCCATTTTGATAATTTCTCATTACCAAGACTTGAAGTTCTTTTTCCTTCAGTTTCTTCAGTCTTTCTTTGCGTGTCATTTCAGTTATGAAAGGAAAAATAAAGTGACCTTATATATTGAGGTGATACCACAATATTAATAGTCTCACTGATTTACTAAACGAGTAATACTAACGAAAGAGGGTTAAACTCAAACGAATATGAGAAAAATGTGAAACTCAATCCACGTTCCCTCTCAAGAAACTACAAGAAGCAATAAACAAAAATCCGCTCGACACGTCAAGTATACACTAAAATTATGACTTCCTCAACGGCCAACGCCTCCCTCTGGGGCCTCTCCCGCCATCTTTAACATTAACGGTAACAAAAAAATCAATAAACCAAGACCAACTCAGCTCACACACTCCCCAACAACTGCAGCTGTCAAAACAAGAGGGAAAAACACCTCAATCAGACTATCAAATATGCCTGAACAACACAAAAAACAACGCTGTGGCAGAAACAAAGCAACCAACGCAACATCAATTCATGGCTAGAACCGACACATCTCTTGAGTCCCCGACCCAACGCTGCCTACTGCAACGTTTACTACTACACCTCACCCACGCACAGCAGATGCCAATTCACATAAAAAGAATACACTGCCCAATAACTCACAAGGTAACTTAATTCAATGTCATAATTTTATACATGCCAACGTCAGAGCAAATATAAATAAATCAGCTAGTGGTAGAAATATAAATATAACAAGTGCTTGTGGGCCCTTCGGACCCATGTGTTGATGTTTGTAGTTGTAGTTTATATTAGACAACATGTGATTGCAAACTCCAATCGTGTTGTTGCTGTCGTTGGTCACTGGTCAAATTAAGTGCCTCGGGGTAGACCACGTTCCGTGTGATTCCAACCCTTTGTGTTCCGTGTGATCCCAGCACACACACACTCACACACGCACACAAACGTCCATGAGTCTACTGAGTTTGTGGAATGCGGCAAGACGTTATCGTAGAGTTGTTCCTGTAATCTAATACTCCTAAAGTGTTTTTAGCCCAAAACCCCCCTTCAAAATGATTCAATCGACATGGGACCAAGCCGTTTACCACCTACGATTTATTTGCGATTTTTTGAGCCTACTCTCATCAAAATTGAATTTACAGTTTCGGCTACCCAAAACAGACAGACAGACACACACACAGACACACGGCTACTCCTATAGTATATTAGATAATAAGGCAAGAGATACAATTAATTACGAAAGATAACTCAATGGAGGTGCATGGCGACACAGTACACACACACACACACACACACACACATACGATGAATGATATGAAGGATAGGATGAATGATACAAATTTTGATATGGAGACGGGACCATACGAGCGTTGCTCAGGCCCTGTAAAATACAACTAGATGAATACACACACACATACACACACACACACACACACACACACACATACACATACACACACACGCACGCGCACACACAGACAGTGCGCTCCACCTCCCAGGAAATTATACAAGGATTGAATTAGAAATATATTTTCAATAGAATGTTTATATGATTGAAGCCTATTCCCGACGAAAAGGGCACTTTTAGTGAAAAGGGCAAGGGTTAATGCACCCCAAGCCCTCACCCCCTTTGTGCACGCCCCTGGCTTGAAGGATATGTTGACGATTTGTGATATTATTCCTTCTTCTTCCTTGTAAGCGGTGGAGAAGAACGAGTACGAGTTGCCACGTACTACAGTGTGTAAGAGCTCTTCTAATATAAGCGCCGATGGTTGAGTCCTTATATCGCTGCGGGATTTCACTTTCTCCGTTGAGGCAGTGTCCGGGGTTCGTTGAGAAAGTGAATTCCCACAGCGATACAAGGACTCGACCATCGGCGCTTATATCAGAAGAGCTCTTACCCAGCAAACACAAAGACATAGGGCCTACGGAGGCCCTACGTATGTCTTACCGGCGGCCCAACGGAAGTGTACGACGGAGGCCCGCTGGGATTTTGCTCAGAGGCTGATCGGCGGGCCGCTGGGGCGGCCCGACGTAGGACATATAACCATTTGTCGCTGTTAAATTAACTAATTGAGGAATATTTATGGTTATACTTTCTAAGTATATTGCAGATATAGGTCTGTTTTAAGGGGTGTTGCGCAGCCCATTTGCCGATTAATAGACTAATGGGCTGTTCAACACTTAAAAGCATTACTATATATGCAATATCCTTAGAAAGTTTAACCATATCGAATATTCCTGTCGGTATTCAGTAATACGATGAAAAGGAGATCATAAATTGCTACGGACATTGTTTATTTCATAATAACAAAACTATTTTCGTTATTGGATATATGGTGGTGTGGGACAGCTATGTAGAAGGATAGGATGCGGCGAGCCACATCACAACCTCCACCTGCTTCCACGCTCTCACATTAACTTATCTCCGAGTCTCCGCTTCGCGGCATCTTTCCTCATTTTCTCTCTCCCTCCCACCCGTTGCTTTAACGTGTCGTACTGCAAATATTTATATTATTCAGTCTATTTCGTTATAATAAAGGAGCAAAAACATGTTATAAGCTCTCATTATGTTATCGACTGGTTAAGGGTGACACTTTAGGCCTTTTGAGGATTATTCATTAACCCTTTGTAATGGCTATCGTACGTCTGGCAGTTTAGCGCATTGATATGACTGCAAAATATTTTCAAATAATATTCTATTCTAATTCGTGATATTATCCATGTTAACTAGGTACATCATCTATATATATTCATTATTAGGTGTCCCAATGGGTATTGATATATGTTGATAATATGTTGGAATTATTGAAATAAGGGAAAATATGACCATAGCTTGTTATCCCGTAATCTTTATTCGGTTTTATCAACTGTTATTTCTATATGATACTGTACACACTAGAGTCTAACTGATAACGTTTTCCATGTACACTCCTTCCTATGTGTCTCATCTTTATTTCTGTCTCTTTGGTTGTTGCTGATCAAGCTGGAAATATTTGAAATATACTGATAT
The DNA here is from genome assembly GCA_016584305.1 of Chionoecetes opilio. NCBI lineage: Eukaryota > Metazoa > Arthropoda > Malacostraca > Decapoda > Majidae > Chionoecetes > Chionoecetes opilio. The sequence continues at coordinate 78,354 of JACEEZ010002960.1, read as the reverse complement.
ATGATCATTTCTATAAACTATTATAAAAACTTCTATAACAATTTTAATGGCTTGAACAGGCCTAATACTAGTGATGGTATCGATATTGAGATACTATGTATATTACTGTGTTAATATATATAATATGAAATTAATATTTCGCATTTTCAAATATGTACCAGCGGGCCTCCGGAGGATTTACGTAAAGTTGCCGCTGCTTGTCACTACTGATGTAATAATACTACATCAAGATAATCATATAATTGTTGTTTCAAAATGTTTACACATAGAAGTATTCAATTCTTCAAATTTTATACATTGATTTTCAATATAGTAAATTTTCCCGTCTGAAAATACACCAGCGGCCCTTCGGAGGGCTGTCGGAGGTAAATTTGCTGCCGCCGCCGCCGTTCGGCCGCTCTACGGCCTACGTTGGCCCGCTGGTGATGGTTAGCTGGGTACACACTGTAGTACGTGGCAACTCGCACACAAAGAAATCGATCGATCTACTCAAGTCCTAATTAACAACGGCTTCAGTGAAAGAGACATCAACCGTCAGACTAAGAAAATTATGGAGAGCTGGAGCAATCCTAACGCCACAGAAAAGCACCAAGACATAACTATTTTTTACCGGGCTTTCTTCTCCATCGCTTACAAGGAAGAAGAAAGAATAATATCACAAATCGTCAACCGTAATGTGAAACCTACAGACACAGAGAGGAGAATAAAGCTACAAATATATTACAAGAACAAGAAAACCAGCAACCTCCTTCTCCGAAACAGCCCCAAACCAGACGAAAGAGACAATCCAGAAGTCCCATGTCGTTTATAGGATCACATGCAAACGAGGAAACTGTGAAGTCTTCCCCTCCTCCTACATCGGCATGACGACAACGAAGCTGTCTCGGCGTCTTACTTGCCACTTAACTTCAGGAGCCCCCAAAAGTCATCTGCTAGAGAAACACAGCATCACCATCACAAGAGGATTTTTAGAAGAAAAGACAGAAATGGTCGACATGTGCGCAGATGTACGGCGACTTCCGATTTTAGAAGCACTGTATATAAAAGATATCAATCCCAAGCTTAACGTACAAGCACACGACCTACAAGCTCTCCCAAGCATGAGAAGAAAAATGGGTAGCAATATCCAACCCACAGAGACGCAGAGCAAGGAGGAGCAGAAGTCATCCACCAATGAGCGTCGCCCGCTCACACGCGAGGCCGCCAGACTTCTCCTTAAGTAGCGGCTCACACTGCACCCACATCATGCTCACCTCTACATCTGAGGAGAAAACATCTCTCCACGCTGCTGAAGAAGTGTTCAAGACCCGAAATCACGATACAGCAAAATGGCCAACTACGGCGAAGTCATAAACTAGATCACTAAAGAGAATAAGACACTCTTAAGACAAAGATAAAATATCTTGAAAAAGATAATAAACGCTGATCAAGCTATCACTTTTAACAAGTTCTGTCTGAGAAAAAATCTTGTGCCCGTATATACTTTATATATATATATATATATATATATATATATATATATATATATATATATATATATATATATATATATATATATATATTATATATATATATATATATATATATTACATTGAAGCCTATAGCGCCTGTAGGCTATTATGGTTTTCCCTTTAGGGCTCAATTGGTTGGCCCTGCACATTCTGGAGGGTCGTGATAGTTGGCCCCTCCCCCCGTTGGTGACGCAGGCTGGATTTTTATAGTGACACCTGTGATGTTATAGGTGAAGGTCCGTTTTCTGTAATGGTCAGACGTCAGTTATTAGGCTCATGATGCCACTTATTGTCCCTCCGCCATCACTTGAAGTCGCAATCGCAAGAACAGGGTTTCTTCGGCCACTCGACGATGGATTTACAGTTGTTCCTTGGTGGGACTTGAACTCGGGATCTTGTGCTCACCTCCCAGGCTCCTGTCTACCACATTAAAGTTGGCCGAAAGAGTTGCCCTCGGTAGGACCAAACTTGGGACATCGAGCTCACCACTCCAAGACGCTAATCACTCGGCCACCGCTTCCCCGATATATATATATATATATATATATATATATATATATATATATATATATATATATATATATATATATATATATATATATATAAAATATATATATATATATATATAATAATTATATGTACTATATATATGAGGAACTACACCTGCCTCGTTCCGGTGACGCAGATTACCACTTTCACTTTCGCTTGTGGCTGGCCACGTCCACTCTCCCACCCCGTATCCAGGGATAAGGGGTTGTCTAACCACGCTGATGACTGTGCTCTTACCTCGACAACACCTCCACCACCAAGCTGCTGTTCTCAACCCCTGAAGGCACTCACTAGAGAATTGGGCGCTCCTCCAGACTGCCCTTCACTGTCCCGACCACCTTTCAAATTCCCCGCTGCTTGAAGTTGTAACTACGGTGCTGAAGATTGCTACTGCAATTCTCCTTCCTCCAGGCTGCGGTGGGTACAGGGAGTTCTTAGGGTTGACATACCCCTGCTCTGATATTGTTATTGTTGCAGTTAGCTGTTTGGTTTTTGTTACTTGGCGGCCAGCCAGTTATTCATTTTATTTGTTGTATAAATATATTCATGGTAATCATACTCCTTGACTATTTTTCCCCACCTTTCTCAAGATTGATAATATCAATTGATAAACACCTCCGCCCTGACATATTTTGCGACCTCGCCAGGATACGTTATCAATTAAACTATAATATTTCTTGAGATTGTGGGCGTTAATTGATTTTAAGTCGCCGCCGCGCGCCATTATTGCCTGAAGCTCCGGATCAATGCTTGAGAGGTTTTTTATTTAATTTGATCACTTTAGGTATTGTCTATATGGTTGTACATAATTCTTTTTGGTTTTTGGGATTGGTTCTTTCATTATTGTTGTGTTATTTCTGTGTTTGTTATGTTTTTGGTCTGCAATGTCTTCGTTCGAAGCACTGAAGGAGCAGGGCCAGGCCCTCGGTCTGCTAGGAACGGTGATTGGCCATTGAATACTGGAGCAACAAAAGATTGAGAGGGAAGAAAGACAAGCAGAGAGAGAAGAAAGAAAAGCTGAGAGAGAAGCTACAGAGAGACAAGCTGAGAGACAAGCTACAGAGAGACAAGCTGAGCGGGAGAAAGAGATCAAACTGGCAGAAATTGCTGCTCAAGGTAAGCCCTCAGTCCAATTACCATCTGATCCTGTCTCCAGGCCAAGTTTACCTTCCTACAATAATGATGAGGACATAGCCACCTACTTAACGAGGTTCTAGCGAGTGGCCGAGATACTGGAATTCCCAAAAGATACATTTCGCCCTTCGTCTGGGTTGCATCCTTACGGGGAAGGCTGCTGATCTCTTCACGTCCCTTCCATCATCCACCACTAAGGATAAGATAAGATTAGATACTTTGATCCTATCTAGACACTTTGCAAGTACCAACTACAAGGTTACTGACTATACAAAGCGCCACCAGGCCAGGACGAACTTGGTGGGCTCGAACCGCTGACCGAATACGCAGGGACTCTGCACACGCTAGCCAGTAACTCTACAACCGCGCCACCCTGGCGGGACCACCACTAAGGACTACGAGCAACTGAAGCAGGCACTACAAACTGGTTTCAATAAGACTCCAGATGGTTACCGAGTAGATTTCAAGTCGGCCAAGATGAAGTAGGGCAACCTATCATCAGTTCGTTACCCAGTATCTAGGATGTTGATTTGAGTTGAGTCCCTTAGCGAGACTCTTCAGGCTCGAAATGGCTCACTTCCCAGCTGACACTACCTCCAGTAAAGTTATCATCCTTCTCAGGAGGTTTTTTACAAGGTGGGGGCCTCAGAACAACTCTCCACTGATGGGGCACCAACTTGGCCAGCAGCGAGGTGTCTGAATTCCTCAGGAAGTGGGGTGTGGATGCGAGGGTGTCCTCGGCTTACTACCCACAATCCAACGGAAGAGCGGAGGCGGCTGTTAAGGTCGCGAAAAGGATGCTGAGAGACAGCACAGGACGTGGTGGCAGCCTTGACTGCGACAGGACATCGCAAGCCATTCTCCAGTACCTAAACACACCTTTCCGAGGCATCAACAAGTCTCCAGCACAGTTGGCCACGGGGCGACAGCTACGGGACGGAGTACCTGTTGCCCATCAACACTACAAGGTGGACATTCACTGGCGGCGCACCCTCAGGCAGCGAGAGGTACACATGGCCCAGTTATAGGCGGAGGTGGGAAGGTCACGTGGAGGGGTGCCTCGACGGCTGTCACCGCTGGCCGTGGGCAACGAGGTGCTTATCCAAGATACGACGACTGGTGCGTGGGACAGGGCTGGTGTGGTCGTGGAAAAGAGGCCATACAGACAGTATTTGGTCAAGCTGGCTGGCAGCGGCAGGCTGTCATTGCGTAACTGACGTCATCTCAAGGTCAACGTTACTCACTGTCCAGCGACGCCAGACACTCAGACAGACGGGCAGTCCCATTCACGGCCGGGCTCACCACAGCCCCCACCATCTTCTGCAGCGCCTCCGGCGACTACCAGGAGGCCTGTGCGTCAACGAAGACTGCCGGCGCGGCTGATTGACTATGTGTAGTGGTCTACTATAGTCGAAAGACTATAGACTTACAGTTGTAAAGTTGTTTGATCAAAATGTAAGCGTTTGAATTTTAGTTATACGTACTAGGTTATTGGAAGTACTGAATCATAACTCAGGGACTCTGAGCACATAAAAATGAATTTAGAATATGCTAAATTTTTGTCGTATACCGATTCTGTATGGCCTCACAACGGTCATGAAATTGACACTAACGTACTTAGCTGTACGGGCTCGCTGCGCTTGCAAAATCATGGGCTACACAGAAAATATTAACCCTGCACCCCATCCCACCTCTCCTTTTCAACTTTGTGGGTACGTCACTGACACTGCCATTATGATTGCATTATATGTTTGACATTATGAGTAATTCCCTTCCAAATATCACTTCGTACGCGGTGGAATAACTATTTCCTTAAGGCCACCTGCGCATTTTTTATCTACCCTGAATACCTCAAACCTAACAACTGTTAAAAGCTATGGGAAAGATTCGTTACAGTGACCCTCTCCATTTTCAGACGAAACTATATTTTTCTGATAGATTTTGTTGTGTTTTGAAAGAATCGGACCTTTGTTTTTTCGTGGCAATCACTACATATTTTTTAACGCTTTAGACCCCACCTGTAAAAATCTAGTGATTTCCAAGAAAGGTAAAAATGGACGAGGACTGCGCGATCCTTTTCTTAGACATAATAATTTTTCCTTGCCTAAAATTAGTGATTTTTCAGATGGAGATATTCTTATTTCCGGAAACCCATTATTATTATTTAATTTTTTTCGTCACCAAATCCTATATGGCTTCCATTGATAACAATGTATCTCATTCAGAAAAAGCACTAAAACTTGGCCAGGAAATAATAGTCAGTGTCTCAGAAAACAGAGAAGTAACATAATTGTACGAAAGCAAGTGTGCCCCGCCCCGCCCCGCATTCGCCAGCCCACCCGCCAGCCGCCGAGTGATCCGCTCTGCCTAGAGTATCTATTATACTGAAACCCTAGCTCTGCCCCGCCCTGCCGGGACGATTATTGCCTTAACCGAACCGAACCTAACCTCCTAACGGGGGGCTAACCTCCCCCTCGACCCCCTGGCGGGATTATTAAACTAACCCGAATCTTAACCTAACCTCCTAAAGGGTTAGGGGGCCTCCGGACGGGGAGGGTGTATCTGTATGCGCTATTAGACAACTATATCATTTCTACAATATGTATATAAGTTTTGAAGGTTACGCGGAAGTTGATTAATACTGCACAGTATTCTGAACAAAAAATAATACAGAAAACATAAGTAGTAATTAACGGCGGTAGCGACAGCGCACAGATTGTGCAGTGGTTTAAACTGCACATATACCCTTTCACACTCGTTTTGTAGACCTATAAAAACAGTAGATAGGTGAAAAATACTTTAATCCAGACCCAGTCATGTTATACATACACAGCTATTAGCCAAATTCTCCACTTTTTCTCCTTGACAGATAAGAAGATGAAGAATCATTGCATATGTGTAGAATCAATCACACACGGACACTCATAGCAGTCTATTTTGAGTTTTTTTAGTAATAGTTATGATTTTTTTTCATAGATTACCTCGAATCAGGTGACAGGCGTGCAACACGAACCTTTATGATGCACCACAATGATAAATAACCTCTTGAGACATCATTTACTACAATATGGAGGTATGATACATCCATGACTATGAACTTTAAATGAAATGTGTTTGTAAACACAACCACGTGTAAGCCCAATATGCCTTATGTAAGCTTGGAGATGATTGGCTGTTGCGCGGCACCAGACCCCTCTGGTGGCTAACAGCTGCAATGGACCTAGTAGCTTACTGTGCTTACAATATCGTTGGCGAATACACATTTACCACTTCTGGTAGCGATCTAGTAACTTCGACCTCGTAACAGGTACTATAGCTGGTAAGTTTGCTGAATCCACCCCTAGGCCCGCAGTGATTCCCAACCGGGGTTCCGCGGAACCCCGGTTGGGTCGGCGGAACCCTGGGGTTCCGCCGACCCATCACCAGGGGTTCCGCGAGAAACCGTAAAATAATTATGTGCTATTACAAAATGACTGATCTTAATTCATAATTCATAATTCCTACTTTCCAGACACCAACATACTCGTACGTGTCAGTCAGTACAATGTATATAGACAATGTATATATACAATGTATGTATAATAATGAGAGCAAATAATATGCATAGAAAAAAAAAAAAATAGTGTTATTGCCGGTGCGGGATACGCCCTTCATTCCTACTTCGCAAGTTTGGCGACACAGAGGTTGGGTAGGAGGGTGACGCAACCCCGTACGAGTATCATACGTGTCACGAGTCCCAACCCAGCCGTTCACACATCTTCCTTCAGTCAGTTTTGATCAGCGCAACCGAGTGAAACGTTGTGTTAATTAATCTCACCAGTTAATATTAGTATGATACGGATTTTAAAGACTGAAGCATGTTCAAATATTTGAAAAGAAAGCATGTCAGTGGAGAGGAGGACAGTGACGAAGAATCACAAATACCACAGCCAAGTACGAGTAAAGGAAAAGTGAGTGATGTTAAAAAAAATCGCCTTTACAATGACAGTTATCTGGCCATTGGCTTTACATGGACTGGAGAAGAAGACTGTCCACTTCCTTTGTGCATTGTTTGTGGGAAAAAGCTCGCTAACACAGCTATGGCCCCAGTCAAGTTAAAGCGACACTTAACTACTAATCACAGCCACTTGTCAAATAAAACCGTGGATTATTTTCGAAAACTCTTGGATTCACAGCAGAAACAAAGAAAAGTTTTTGAAAAGAAGGTAACCATCAGTGTGATAAGGCCCAAGAAGCAAGCTATTTAGTGGCTGAGCTAGTTGCCAAGAAAATGAAAAGTGACTACTTTTCTACTGCAGAAAGGCTAAAAATGCCTGCTTGCAAAATAATTGTGAGAACAATGCTAGGTGAAGAAGCTGAAAGTGAATTAAGCAAGGTTCCTGTTTCTGATAATACAATTGGAAGGCGTGTGGATGACCTGTCCAACAATATTTCTCATATTTTGTCTGAAATACTGCAATATAACAACTTTGCTCGCCAAGTAGATGAGACAACTGATATAACTGGTAAAGCTCAGCTGCTGGCATTTGTACGATTTGAAAATGAAGGTGAAATAATGGAAAATTATTTTTGCTGTAAAGAACTGCCAGAAACTACCAAAGGCCACGACATTTTCAACATCTTGTCTTCTTACCTGGAATCTTGTGGTTTGTCATGGAACCGATGCGTTGGAATCTGCACTGATGGTGCTCCCTCAACGATTGGCTCAGTACAAGGCTTTGTATCACGCGTGAAAGAAAAAAACCCTGAAGTCATAACAACTCACTGCTTTCTCCACCGAGAAGTTCTGGTTTCAAAAACTATTGGGGATGATTTAAAACAAGTCCTTGATATAACTGTGAACATGGTCAACTTTATAAAGCAGCGCCCTCTGAAGTCTCGCATATTTGCAAGGTTGTGTGAAAACATGAAAAAAGATCACGTGACGCTTCTCCAGCACACAGAGGCTCGATGGCTTTCGAGAGGTAAAGTTTTGACTAGGGTATTTGAGCTGCGACAGGAACTGCTGCTTTTCTTCAAAGAGAATAATAAACCCAGTTTCTGTGAATGTCTTGAATCTACAAACTGGCAAATGAAACTAGTATATTTAGCAGATATTTATCAGCATTTAAATGACTTGAACACCAGCATGCAGGGTGCGAAGGAAAACATTCTGACTTCCACAGACAAACTTCTTGCATTTAAGAATAAACTCGCTGTTTGGAAAAAGCACCTTTCAAGAGGAAACGTCGAAATGTTTCCACTCCTACTTCATGTTCAAACTCAGACTGAATATGAAAATGTCATTCCATTAATTACAAGTCATTTGGGATCACTGTCAGAAAAACTTCATAAGTACTTCCCCTCCTTGTCATCAGATACGTGTGACTGGGTGAGAAACCCCTTCACTGAATTCTCACCAAGTACAGAAAACCTACTTAATCTGCAAGAAGAGGAAGAACTGAGTGAACTACAGTGCGATCGAACCTTGAAAATGAAATTTAATGAAGTATCACTTGACAAGTTTTGGATTTCAGCAAAGCAAGAGTACCCTGTCATCTCAGTAAAAGCATTGGATGTTTTACTCCAGTTTTCAACTTCGTACCTCTGTGAACAAGTTTTCTCATGCCTGACCGTCATTAAAAGCAAATCAAGAAAATCGTCTTCTGTCTGTCTAGGAAGAACTGCGTGTGTGTCTGTCAAAAACTCGGCCAAGAATTTCACAGATACGCAAAGAGAAACAAGCCCAAGTGTCACACTGAAGGTAAGTCATAACATTATTGACTAATTAGTGTGAACTCTCATGACATGTGATGTAATTGTAGATTTCAAATGAATTATATTGCTCAAGAACTTTTCTTAAAAAAATAATATATATATAATATATATATATATATATATATATATATATATTATATATATATATATATATTATATTATATATATATATATATATATATAATATATATTATATCTATAATAATATAAGCGAAAGTGTTGTCTGTCTGTGTGTGTGTGTGTGGTGTGTGTGTGTGTGTGTGTGTGTGTGTGTGTGTGTGTGTGTGTGTGTGTGTGTGTGCGGTATAGGTTCCGCCCCCCGTGGCGCAATCCCCTCATATGGCACAGTTTTGGAACCGGGTCGAGCAGGGAAGGTTATAAGCCCACTTATAGAACGATCCGATAATTTTTTTTTTTTTTTTAGCAGCCTATTAGCGAGAATGTGAAAAAAAAAGTGGGTTGCGAGAATTGAGGAAACCTTGATGTAGGGTGATGGGTAATGGGTGAGTGAATGGGTGGGGTGATGGGTAATGGGTGAGTGAATGGGTGGGGGGTGATGGGTGAGGGAATAGGTGGGGGGTGATGGGTAATGGGTGAGTGAATGGGTGTGGTGATGGGTAATGGGTGAGTGAATGGGTGGGGGGTGATGGGTAATGGGTGAGTGAATGGGTGTGTGGTGATGGGTAATGGGTGAGTGAATGGGGGGGGTGATGGGTAATGGGTGAGTGAATGGGTGGGGGGTGATGGGTAATGGGTGAGTGAATGGGTTGAGGGTGATGTGAATGGGTTGGCGTTAATACATACATTTCTACATCCATGATTTCAGGAAAGCTAGAAGGGGCTATCTGGAGAGTCTGTGTTTGGTGGGCCGAAGGCCCACCAAACACAGGTGGTGGGCCGAAGGCTGAAGGCCGAAGGCCCACCAATAGCCCTCCGCAGGAGCTAGCCAAAAAGTCCGCCCGGAGGGCGGCTTTGCGGCCAGTATACTATATATAGGGGTTCCTTGGAATATGAAAAATTATTACAGGGGTTCCTCCAAGGTGTAAAGGTTGGGATTCACTGCCCGGGCCTAGGGGATAAAAACTCCACAGTTTCGAGCAAACCCTGTAACGGACCCAAACTCGACGTCAAGTCTGGTCACATTTAATTAACAACAAGTGTTATGTGGCGTAGGGTATGTATACACAGTATGGGTGGTATAGGTGAATGTAAAGTGGCAAGTATTTTCAATAGTGTTACAGATAATTTCAATCCTGTCTACTAGCCTATACTTTTTCTAAGTATATGCACTCATGCCATGCTAGAGAAATATGAGTAGATCATGCAATTTTCTTAATGCAGCCTATCATGCACGACGATAGTTCACATGGCATCCACAGCTTCACCTCGTTGGTGACAGAGTAGCCCTACACAAGATCAGGGTCAAAAATACCTCATGCCTCGAGACTGTCCTAAATTTAACTACGTGTCGGCACTTCAGCCACTAATCACGAAAACAAAAACTGCTCTTAGTCATCCTCTTGCTAAGGCATGCCAATGCTTCGTTGCGAATGTGAACTGCTGCAACATTGAGCTACACGTAACTTTCGGCTTACGACAATTTTATCTAAGCCGTGTTAACTTTTCCTGTTTCCCAGGGGCGTATTTAGGATCTTGAAACATTGGGGGCTTATCCCAGCCAAGAGATCTTAAAATTTTTACAGGATAATTTTCAATATATTTATGAGTATAATGAATATAAGATGTGAGATGTGAGGTGCTCTACCAAAAGGCTCCGGTAATTTGCTTAGGATAACTTTCGAAACATGAAATTAAAATAAAATTAAGACAATCTGAGTTGAGGATCAACTTCGTTATTATTTATATTTGCATCAGTAGGAGTAAAACCCTAAGATAAAGAGAGCTTTGGCGTGATGAAGCAGTCATATAGATTGTATATTCCCAATGCTTTGTTCAATACTGAAATCTGACCAACCTCGGGCTTATAACTACTTTTTTTTTGGACTGGCCAAGGACACACAAAAATGTACTTCGAAAAAAATGCACTTCGAAAAAATGCACTTCGCTAAAATGCGTTTCGAAAAAATGCACTTCGAAATAAATGCACTTCGAAAAAAATGCACTTCGTAAAAAAAACACTTAAAAAAAACACTTCGAAAAAAAGCACTTCGAAATTAATGTACTTCGAAATAAATGCACTTAAAAAATGCACTTCGAAAAAAATGCACTTCGAAAAAAATGTACTTCGAAAAAAATGCACTTCGAAAAAATGCACTTCGCTAAAATGCGTTTCGAAAAAATGCACTTCGAAAAAAATGCACTTCGAAAAAAATGCACTTCGTAAAAAATGCACTTCGTAAAAAATGCACTTCGAAATAAATGCACTTAAAAAATGCACTTCGAAAAAAAGCACTTCGAAATAAATGTACTTCGAAATAAATGCACTTAAAAAATGCACTTGGAAAAAAATGCACTTCGAAAAAAATGCACTTCGCGAAAAAAATGCACTTAAAAAAGTACACTTCGAAAAAAGTGCACTTAAAAAAATGCACTTCGAAAGAAATGCACTAAAAAAAATGCACTTCGAAAGAAATGCACTTTGAAAAAAATGCACTTCTTTTAACTCTGTGTCTTGTCCATCTGATATTCTCTTCTTCACCTCTCCAAAAGGTCTCTTGGTCATGGGCCTCTGTCATGCGCTGCTCATCTCCTCTGTTCTCCCCACCTCTCTCATGTCCTGCTCATAAAAACGATGCCATCAGCATACGCTAAGTAACATCTAACCAAATATCTTGTGTTTTACTATAATTTTATGTTGGCCCCAGTCAGAGCTTATCTTATTTTTGTGAGAAAAAAAAAAAAAAAAAAAAAAAAAATATATATATATAAAAGGTATTTGAGATCCGGAGCTATTCATACAACATTCGGGGCTACAGCCCCCAATGCCCAGGCCTAACTACGCCCCTGCTGTTTCCTCTCAGGGGAATGGCGAGTGGGTTCGTATACCGTCCAAACACCCCATCTGTTCCTCGCTAAGCTCGTGAGGCTCATGCAGCTCAGTTGGATCTAGGCTATGTCTATCCACTCAACACACGGGTAAATGGCTGTGCACGTGAGGGGAACGCTCTTTCATTGTCGTTCGTGTTTTGACACACTTCACAGGAATCCACCCATCTGATCAAATCATGGCCCATGCCTGGCCAATAAAATTATTTGGAGATACGTTTCCATGTTTTCTTCCTACTCGTGTGATCACATGAGGCATCACAATGCCCTAACTCGAACACGGCATAGCGATATTTTCTCGGGCACGACGAATTGAAATCTCTCGTGGCCCCAGGGCTTGATGAACTCACGGTATAGTTTTTCACCTCGCTTTACGAAGCTCGTATAATTACCGCGCATTGTTCTGGTCGTTCCTTCTTAGTAATGCCTTCTCACATTCTCGAGTGAAGGATCTGTTTTCATACTCCCTCCTTGACGGCCTCGCTATTCATGTACGTGCACTAAGTCCAGCGGGAGAATACATTTTTTCCTCATCTTCGAACTTTGCTTCCTCCATACCGGTCGTTGTCATTACCTGACTTCGCCTTTTGATCATACGCCTCAAAATACGCGTCGGCCACTCTACCTTTTTCTGGCCACTGATTGACACAGGTCATTTTTAGCCTTGCGACTAATGTTTCAGGCATAACTTTATGAATTGAGCGCGCAAAATTAAATCTGTAATGCCTTCGACAGCCTCCTCAGCCTCATCTAGTCCAGTCAATTAGCTGATATTCCCCAGAACCCACCACTAATTGGAACAGAAACGAAACCTGTTGGGATTTGTTCAGTAGGGTACCCTTCATGTATATTTAAAAGTCCCACAATTTTTTTTTGAGTGGATCATATTTTTTTTCAGGTTGAACTTTTTGGATTTCACAGTAAAAGAATTTTTTGGATTTTCACTTTTTTCACACACTGATGAGCTTTCTGGGTAGCATTGGGCACTTGATGAGAGGAACAGGCCTTCAAGATATCTTGGAAGTGATCTTCGCTGGGAACACTTACCTATATTCTCACTGGAAACGCAGCTGCTCGTGGCCATTCGTGGTCATTTCCTTGTAGATTCCGTCCTTCACACACTTCTCTTGAGCAACCTGTTGGGAATCAAGTTGTCTTTATCTAATGACAATGTGCCACCGAATTGGAGACAATAGGGAATCCTCTATGATGATCTCTCTGGTGAAATCACGCTCAATGATGTAGAATCGTCTTTGCACCTGCAGGATCTACAACAGAAACTTGAGACACACAAGGACATGTTGGAATCGAGCTATCGTACTGCACGTCTGTGGCTGCAATACATGGAGATGATAGACATCATGAGGTCATTCATGCGATCAGAATGAATCGGAGATTGGTCCCCTCCACCTGGAGACGTTGCAAGCCATGCTTCCGTACTTAGCTGCCTCCGGCCATAACTTGTACACGAAGTCATTGCACCTCTATCTGCAGAAGATGACAAAACTGGAAGACACCCCCCCCCCAATGTCTACCAACAGTTCACCCAGGGACTACATGTAGTCAGGAGGAGTGACCGCTTCTGGGCAGGGTTGCCTCCAGACCTGGTGATCGAACAGGCACTTATGAGAAGTCTGAAGACGAGTGGAGATCTCACCAGAGGGAGGGAATGACGGAAACCCAAAGACTGGTCTGGTGTCTTTCAAGGCCAGTCTGTGCAGAAGTAAACATGGCAATGCAACAGCTGACATCCATCACATACCAGACGAGTGAACAGCATAAAGACATATCACAAGCTCGGCAAACAAGGGACAGTAGTGACTGTAGCAAATTGCTGTCCTTCATTGACTGGAGGTCTCCATTCGAAGCAGACTCATCCCTCCGCAACATAGTCAGCGGAATCTCGGCTGGTTCCGAGGTTAATGTGGATGATGCAAAAAGGATCGGATATGACTTTCTTAATGAAATGGTTCGACAACATGTGGTCAAGTACAATTTCAAAAGGAAAGCCCAAGCTGTGACTTTTGACTCTAAGTCGGCAGTCAAGATAGGTGATGAGGAAGTACAGATTGATCCTCTTCTTCTGTTTCAACGACTCATCATTGCAGGATCTCAGGCAAATGATCTTCCGAATGCCCTCACCTATGAACTCTGCAACTACCCACCTGCCTTGTTCGAAGGGAAGGAAAAGCTCATGAAAGCTGTAAAGCCACAACTAGCTGACGCCATCTGGTCCGAGGTACCACACAACCCAGCACCATGTAAAAATATCACATACGTCCTTGATGGAGGTGCTCTTCTCCATCGCATTCCATGGCAACTTGGTGAAACATACGACAAGATATTGCAGGACTATACCAGATATGTTACAAAACACTATGGTCAGGCAGTGGTTGTGTTTGATGGTTATGAGGCGGGACCTTCAACAAAAGACAGCACACATCAACGCTGAGTGGAGTGTGAGGGTAGGAAGGTGACATTCCATCTGTCCACGAAGCTCCAGTTAAAAAAGAAGGAATTCCTCTCAAACCAAGAGAACAAGCAACGCTTTCTTGAACTTTTGGGAGATGCCGTGGCCAAAGAAGGCTGTGAAGTTATCCATGCCAGAGGGGATGCAGATACTCTTATTGTCCAAACTGCAGTGAGAATCTCTGAGGACAGAGAAACTGTGTTAGTCGGAGACGACACAGACCTACTTGTTCTCCTCATCCACCTTGCAGGAGAAAACAAACATGACATCCACTTCCGACCTAAACCAAAGAAAGGAGCAGAAATCAGGTGTTAATTCGATCAAGCATAAGCTTGGGGTCCAGGTTTGCAGGCATATTCTCTTTGTGCATGCTTTCTTGGAGTGTGATACCACATCCAGGGTTTTTGGGATCGGGAAGGCGGCAGGTTTCAAACTTATTTAAGACAGCGAGGCATTTCGGGAACAGGCGGAGGTGTTCAATAGTAAAAGGGCAACAAAGGACGACATCATCACGGCTGATGAGAAGGCAATGGCCATTGTCTATAAGTGGAACCCCAGCGACTCCCTCGATGATGTTAGATATCGCCGATTCCAAACCCTTGTCACCACGAGAAATAAGGCAGTTCTTCCTATCATGTTGCCACCAACATCAGCAACTACGAAGTACCATAGCCTGCGTGTCTACCACCAAGTCCAAGAGTGGCAGGGGAACACACTGAATGCTGAAGACTGGGGATGGAAGCTCTCAGATGGAACGTTTAAACCAGTCATCTCTGACCGTGCCCCTGCACCACAGTCGTTGTTGACTCTAGTGCGGTGTGCCTGCAAGTCAGGTTGTGGGACGCTGCGCTGTAGCTGCCGCCGGCATGGGCTTCAATGCTCACCTGATTGTTCTGGGTGCAGAGGTATTTGTCAGAACAATGACTATGACAGTGCTGAGGATGGAGATGACAGCTAAATCTGACTGAAAAGGTAACTGGGATTAGGAGTTTTATTATATCCTATGTGTGTGCGGAAGGGGGGAGGGGGGTAACTCATTTTTAACACTTTAATTGAAAGATTAACCATGAAAACATAGGTAAAGGTGTTCTTTGTTTTGGATTATCTTTATTAGTTAAGAAGTTATGACCATTTGAAGTTGTGCCAAGTTAAAAAATGGCAAAATAGTGATGCTTTTCCATTCTGTTATTTCACCATGTTCCACTCCAAACAACCTTTGGGACTTTTAGTATGTATAAATAACCTTTATCCAAGACAAAATAACACTAGTTCGTTCTGTTGCAGTTAGTGGTGGTCCTGGTGTACATTTACTGGACTAATCCTTCTCCCGCCAATCGCGAAAATACCCGGTGATTCTGCTGAAAAACTGTGAAGCTGTTTCGTCGATTCTAACTGGGCTCTTAATATTGCTGTTTAAGACGTTCAGTGCTCAGCCATATGCTTGTAAAAGAGCATCCTTTATTTGCCCATAGTCACGGTATATGGCTGTCTAACCTATACAGTACCTCGAGTGCCACAAAAGTGTCAAATAAGGTTATAAACTGAAGTTTGCCCCGTGATTTCGTCATAGCCCAGAATGTCAGCCGTGTCCTCTTATCTTCTTAGAAGTTTCTATCCTATCGCTTTCCTGAACACGGGAAGTTTAAATTCGGTCGGTTTATTACTGACCGCGTATTTCCGCCTTAATTAGCAATCTGAGCATATCATGACTGCTGCTATCACTGTTTACACACTACACATTCATGCTCTCTCTCTCTCTGTCTATTATTATCTTTTTTTTCTTTTTTTCTCTCTCTCTCTCTCCTCTCTCTCTCTCTCTCTCTCTCTCTCTCTACTCTCTCTCTCTCTCTTCTCTCTCTTCTCTTCTCTCTTTTCTCTCTCTCGCTCTCTCTCTCCTCTCCTCTCTCTCTCTCTCTCTCTTCTCCCTTCTCCCTCTCTTCTTTTTCAAATTCCAACTTTTTCATCCGCTCTACTCTCTCCAAATCCATGATGTTCATTTTTTCTTTCTCCTCTCTCTCCATCTCTCCTCTCTTCTCTATCATCGTGTTGTCTACTGAGTAGGGTTTTTTTTTCCTTTTTTTTTTACATCACAAAGGACTGGGCCAAGGGCAAAAAATAAGAGGTAACACAAAACCCGCTTAGTTGCCAGTCCCTATAAAGAAGACAGCAAGAGAATAAAGAAAGGGGGTGGACCAATTTAGTTCGGGAGCTTTTCTTGTCACTCTTCTCTTGAATAGACTTAAGTCGTAGGAAGGTGGACAAATACCGAAGGAAGAGAGCTCCAGAGGTTTACCAGTGAAAGGGATGTAAGAATAAAGAATCTGATTAACTCTTGCATTAGGAGGATGGACAGAATAGGGATGAGAATGAGTAGAAAGTCTTGTGCAGCGAGACCGCGGGAGAGGGGGAGAGGCATGCAGTTAGCAAGTTGAGAAGAGCAGTGAGCATGAAAATAACGCTAGAAGATACCAAGAGAAGCAACATTGCGGCTGTAATTTAAAGATTGAAGACAGTCAGTCTGAGGAGGGAAGTTGATGAGACGAAAAGCTTTTGACTCAACCCTGTTTATGAGAGCTGCATGAGTGGATTCCCCCCAAACATGTGATACATACTCCCTACATGGGCGGATATGGCCCCTGTAGAGAGCAAGCAGCTGGGAGGGAGAAAAAAATGAACGCAGACGCCACAGGACACCTAACTTCTTAGAAGCTGTTTTAGCAAGAGATGAGATGTGAGACTTCCAGTTCAGATTTTTAGTAAAGGACAGTCCAAGAATGAGATAGTTGAGTGTCATTGAAAAAGAGGGGATAGTTATCTGGTAGGTTTTGTCGAGTAGATAGCTGAAGAAATTAGGTTTTTGAGGACAAAACAAGGTTTGCTTTGCCCCCAATCAAAAAAATTTAAAAAAGATCAGAAGTTAGTCGCCGCTGGCATCTCTCCGTGAATCCCTTTTTTTCCTGTTGAGTTGGACGCAAATAAACGCGTTGAAAAATGCGGGGTTTATCAGGTAGGGTTATAGCTTTGGAGTTAGACTTAGAAGATTTATGAATAATAGAAAGGAGTGGGTGTAACAGGCCCTGGGGAAACCCCACTATTAATAGACTTAGGAGAAGAAAAAATGTCCGTTACAGTACCTGCAATAGAAGGGTTTGAAAGGAAATTTAAACCCCCTTTTCCTATGTCGCGTTATGCGGCATTCGAGAAGTGTTTGTTACGAATTGTGATATTTGTGAAAAATACAATAATTAGAAAAAACAATATCAAAAATGATTTAAGCATTTTTGCCCCATTTTACTACTAGGTTCTTTGCAAAAACACATCTTAACAAAACCTTAAGCCCTCCCCCTTGATATTTTGGGCCAAAATACTATGAAAACAAAACTATAGGGGAAAGGGCATTTTTGCAGTTGCAAGGAAGAAACGCTTCGATGACAAATTGCGGCCTTGCAGCACCAAGTTACGGTTTAGGTCATGAGATACGGGACTTATATTTCTCTGTTATCTAGAAACGTTCACCCAAAGTGTTATTTTCCTTCACGAAAATAAAATAAAAATACAATAGCAAAAAAAAAAATCGTAGTTAAAAGCTTAAAAATGTGAAGTAATGACGGTGGAAGGTTCTGACCGTCCAGGCCCGAGCCGAAGCTCCCCCTGCGGATACGTTTTAGGGGAACTGTCACTGCCTCCTAGAACACTAAGCCTAAAGCTTGAGTTGATTGCCGTTGATGACGTCACACATGGGGGACTACCGCAAGGAAAAAGTTTACTTCCAGAGTAATTTGCCCCCTACGAATACATTTTAATATAATGATATAGGGCCTACGTATCTTCGAATGTCTTTTTTTGTTCTATAACATTATCAATAAAACACAGTAAAAACACAAAATAAATGCTTTTGAGATATGAATATATGCATGAACAGAGAATTGTTAAACTCGTCGCCATCAAAAATGTTGTGAGAGAAAACTTTTGACATGGAATATAAAAATAAGTGGAATTGTTTAGTTTTCCATTGATATATTTCATTTTTGATAAAAGGAATTAGACCAGCAAAAATTTAGCAAAAACTAAAAAAAACGTCATCAATAAAATATATAAGCCGTCTCGCCTTCCCTCGCCAGCCCCACTACGGAGGGCTCATTTTAAATACACTTTTGCATGCTTAATCGTGTTTTCAAATGTGCAGTGTAATTCGCTAATCTTTATAAATTTTTTTTTTTTTTGGGTTTTTTTTTACATCTATTGCCTATAGCGTCTGTAGGCAGTAGGGGACCCGGGCTCGGATGGTAGCTCTGGAGGTTCCCCTTGAGGGCTTTTGATGGTTGGCCCCTCGCCCGGGGTGGCGCAGGGGGGGCATTAACATACATAGGTAATAATTTTTTCAACATATACTTATAATCGTGGCACATTTAGATGCCTATCTTTGCTGTTCCTACCTGCACTGTGTATGGTCAACGAGTACAGTGCAAATTTTTTGCATGATGCAAATTCATTTACAAAAAGAAATATATAATGGAAAGCTAATAAAATTTGCGCTTCTTTTGAAACCTATGTTATAGTTTTTCTCAAAAACATTTTTAATGAGACGGTTTTAACTGATTCTCTGTTCATGCATTTTTCTTTGTCTCATAATAACTTTTATTTAGTGTGCTTTACTGTGTTTTATGTGATAATTTTATAGAAGAAACATTTTCGAATAGCGTGTATCATTTAATTGAAAAAATATTTGGTGGGGGGCCCAAATACTCTGAAGTAAACTTTTTTTTCCCCTTTCGGCAGTGCCGCATTTTGTGACTTTATCAATCCATGCTCAAGCCCTTTTTTCTAGGGGCAAGGGTTTTAGTGTTACCAGAGAGCTTCTACGAGAGGTGTCACTGGGGATTTAACATGGCGCGGGCCCTTTTATTCTGGACGGCAGCGATCCTAGCGGGAGGGGGCCCTTTTAAGTCGCTCGTGCAGAAGAGGGGAATCTCATCTCCTTTTTTGAGAGGGGGGGTAATGGAAAGGGGGGAAGAGGGGAAGGAAGGAGATAGAGGAAGGAAAGGAGGAATAAGGAGTAAAGGAAGAAATTGGAGGGATAAAATAGAAGAGGAACTGACGAGGAAAGAAATGGAAAAAAAAAGGGAAGGAATTCTCCCTCACGCTTTCCCCCTCTTTTTCCCCCCCTTCACCCCACCCATTACCCACACGCGTTTTCCCCTCTTCCCCCACCCCTCACTACCCCCCTTACCCATCCCCCCCACACCCCTTCATCACCCATTACCCCTCACCCCAAAACCCATTCACTCACCCATCACCCCCCCCCTTCATCACCCCCTTCCCATCACCCCGGACCCATTCATCATCCATTTTTCCCCCCACCCATTCACTCACCCTTTCCCACCACCCCCGGAAAACCCCCACTCACCCATTACCCATCACCCCAAACCCCCTTCACTCACACACCCCCCACACCCTTCACTCACCCATTACCCCTCCCCCACACCCATTCCTCACCCATCACCCCCCCAAATTTACCCCCATTCCCATCACCCCCGGACCCCCTTCACTCAACCATTACCCATCACACCACACCCATTCACTCACCCATTACCCATCACCCCCCCCCCCCCCACACACATGAAAAATTGCACTTTTTTACTTTTTATTGTGCAAATGTGTGAAAAAAAAAATAGTGAATAAATTAAATGTCAAAAATTCTATTTTGTGAATTTGAAAACATCAAAAAAACATGGGGGTTTAAAGTTTGTGATAATACAATTTCCTGTCAGAAAGAAATAATTTGTCAAAAGTATGGGGGGGGGGGTGATGGGGGATGGGTGGGGGTGAGATAATGGAAGGGGGGTGTTTTTTGGGGGGGGGGTGATGAGTAATGGAAGGGGGGTGAGGGTGGGGGGTGATGAGAATGGGTGGGGGGTGATGGGTGATGGGTGGGGGATGATGGGGATGGGTAATGGGTAAATCTTAACTGGCCAACGATGGTAAGTGGTGAATGGGTGATGGGGGGATTAGGGAGATTATAGTCTCTTTTTTTCTTCTTTTTTTAAAAAGCCAAAATTCCATTCTATTTAAAAGGCTATGCTTAGAATGATGCCCATTTGCCTGATATTTGGGTTAACTATGAAGAATAAAATGAAATTTAGAAGAAGGTAGTATTCCCCCCTCCCGGCATCAAATATAGCAGTAAGTACAAGAGGTCGGATTTTTTACGCGTAAAAAAAAACAGAGTTTTTATTATAATAAATATATAAATTTTATATATATATATTTTATATATATAAGGGTAATTTGGAGGAGAGGAAATCAGTGACTGTTTCTTAATGCTGATTTCCACACATGAGCCATTCCCCTGTTTTGGTTTTATTTTATTACCCTGTTCTCTTGGTTTTTTTCCTAACCTAATTCGGATGGGTGTGGGGTGATGGTAATGGGTGGGGAAAGGGTGTGGTGGATGGGTAATGGTTATGAAAAGGGTCCGGGGTTATGGTAAAGGGTGAATGAAAAGGGGGGGGGTGATGGGTGAGTGAATGGGTTTTGGGGGGATGGGTAAAGGGTGAGGAATGGGGTGGGGTGATGGGTTAAAAGGGGGAGTGGTGGGGGGGGAAGATGGGTAAAAGCGTGTGGGGTAATGGGGGAGTGAATGGGGGGGAAGATGGGGAACGTGTGAGTGGAGGGGAAATTCCCCCTTTCCCCTTTTTTGATTCCTTATTTCTTTCCTGTCTTCCTCTTCTGACTTTCATCCCTCCCAATTTTTCCTTACTCCTTATTCCTCCTTTCCTTCTCTCATATTTCCCTTTTTTCCCTCCCTCTTCCCCCTTCCATTTTCCCCCATCTCACCCAAAAAGGGAGAGATTCCCCCTCGTTCTGACGAGCGACGTCAGAGGCCCCCTCTGCCGCTAGGATCGCTGCCGTCATGAAATCAAAATGGGGGCCCCCATGTTAAATACCCGATGACACCTCTAGAAGCTCTCTGGTGTTTCTGTACATGGTAAAAGCGTCAACATGTAGCTATCTACTTTTTATTCATTTCCTCAAACTGAAATAATTATAATTTCCCTTTCATATTTTTTCATGTCTATTTAGGCAAAATCCCAAATAAATTACTCACATTACGGGAGGCGGAAGCAGAGTGGTTAGCGTTCCCAAAAGGCGTTCTCGGTCACCCTGGTTTTAATCCCCCATGAAAAACCAAAATCCACTAAAAAAAAATTTTTTTTTTTTTGCACCGTTAGGGGCCCAAAAACACCCATAACTGCCCCTTACTCTACCTTCGATTGCGAGTGCATCGGGGGACACAAGGGGCAGAGCATGAGCCTTTAATCACAGGTGTCACTATAAAATCCTGGCTGCGCCACTACGGGCGAGGGCCAACCAATCACATCCCTCAAGTGAACCTCCAGGGCCTACCATCCGAGCCCTGGAGGTCACTGCCTACAGGCGCTATATGCACATATGTAAAAAAAAAGAAGTAATGATAATAATAATAAAAAAACCCATATATATATATATATAAATTAAATATAAATTATAATAATATATATATATATATATATATATATATAATATTATATATATATTTTTATATATATAATATATATAAAATAAAATATAATATATAATATATATATATATATATATGATATACAGTATATATATATATATTTTATATATATATATATATATATATATATATACATATTTTATATATATATATATATGTTTATATATATAAATATATATATACTAGCCGGTAGTAGCCGCAAAGCCGCCCCCCGGGCGGACTTTTTGGCTAGCTCCTGCGGAGGGCTATTGGTGGGCCTTCGGCCCATCAAACACAGACTCTCCAGATAGCCCCTTTTAGCTTTCCTGAAATCATGGATGTAGAAATGTTGTATTAACGCCAACCCATTCACATCACCCCCAACCTTCATCACCCATTACCCATCACCACACACCATTCCCCCCACCCATTACCCATCACCCCCACCTATTCCCTCACTCATCAAACCCCCACCCATCACCCCCCACCCATTCACTCCCCATCACCCCCACCCATTACCCATTACCCCACCCATTCACTCACCCACTACCCATCACCCTACATCAAGGTTTCCTCAATTCTTCGCAACCCACTTTTTTTTTCACAATTCTCGCTAATAGGCTGCTAAAAAAAATTTAAAAAAAAAATCGGATCATCCTATAAGTGGGCTTAAAAAGTTTCTCCTGCTCGACCCAGTTCCAAAACTGTGCCATATGAGGGGATTGCGCCCCTGGGGGCGGCCCATCGCGGACACACAGACACACACACAGACACACTTTCGCTTTATTATTGGGTATATTATATTAATTATATATATATATATATATTAAATTTTATATATAATATATTTTATAATTAATTAATTTTTTTTTTTTTTTTTTACATTATTTGTGCCTATAGCGCCTGTAGGCAGTGGTGACCCAGGGCTCGAATGGTAGGCTCTGGAGGTTCACTTGAGGGCTGTGATGATGGTTGGTCCTCCCCCCGTGGTGGCGCAGGCGGGATTATAGTGATGCTGTGATTAGAGGCTCATCCCCGCCCCCCCTGTGTCCTCCGATGCACTCAGCAATCGAAGGTAGAGTTAATGGAAAGGGCATGTGGGTGTTCTTAGCCACTCAGGGTGCAGAAAATTTTTGGGGATTTCTTCGGGGATCGAACTCGGGTCACCGAGAACGCCAGTCGGAGTTTAACCACTCCGCTACCGCCTCCCCTATATATATATATATATATATATATTATATATATATATATTTTAATATATTATATATAATATATTAATATATATGATACTAGTATTATATATATATATATAATATATTATATATATATATATATATATATATATATATATATATATATATATATTTTAAACTATATATATATATGTGTTGTATATATACCTATATATATATAAAGGGCTTCTATATACATATATATATAAAATTATATATATATATATATAATATATATCTATATATATAAATATATATAATATATTTTATTTATATATATCAGTAATTTTATATATTTATAAAATTATACAAATTTATATATATATATATATATATATTTATATATATATAAATATATATATAAAATATATATATTATAATATATATATATATATTATTTTAATATATATATATATATATATAATGTATATTTTATATAATATATATTATATATATATATATATATATTATATATATATATATATTATATTAATATAATACTATATATATATATTATATATATATATATATATATATAAAATATATATGATATATATTTATATATAGATAGAGTGGCATGCCCTGCCCATCACTCTACCTTTCCCGTTGCAAGTGCATATATATATAATAATATATATATATAAATATATATATATGTATATACATATATACTGTATAATTAGGGTGCCAATAAAAATAAAAAATTTGAATTTTTCTTCCTATTTTGGGTGTAATGGTGCATCTATGCAAGAAACCATCGTATGCAAAGTTTGACCTCAATCGGTTGATAATTGGGTGGCGGATTACAACTTTGTTTTTTATTTACCCTTATGCACTGGCCTATTAAGGGGGGGATGTCATCTCTTGAAAGCGGACAACCCGGGACACCCCTTCCCCAGCGGGGCTGCTGGTCCCCCTCTTGGTGAGTATTAGCCCCTCGGTGGGGGGGGTATCATGGGGAGCCACCCCACTCATTGTGGCCGGCTTGGCCGGGGAAGGGAAGCCTTCGAGTCCCGGGCTGTTGATGGCGATGGGCCTCCACAACTTGGAGGAGGAACTGGCGCTGTTCCTTGTCTGGGGTCCAGCCGGAGGTTGAAGGACTGGATGAGCGCCACTCCTCGCTCGGCTGTGTCTTGACGACGCGAAGTCCCTCGATTCGGCGGCAGGCCTCGACGTACGATTCCTCTTCCTGCCACTTCCGAGGGTTGGGCGGGACAGGAATCGGTCTTGATATCAAGTTTTCGAAGAGGGAGGGAATTTTCGTGGCGAAGGAGGGCAGTGTTGCCGCAGAAACTTGTGATAATGGGAGGTTTATTGCTTGCGGGTTCCTCGGCTCCTTCATCGTAGCCTGTACATTGGTACTTTTTGCTTGTTTGTCGGAGACAGGGAGACGTGAGTCAAAACATGACAGGCCAATGAGATCTTCGCTAAAGTACCGAAATGGCGGCTCAGAGTGGTAAAGCAGGCCTTCCGAATACATTCGTCGTGGTACTGAAGGATGTCCTTAGCAAACCCCAAGATCGTTTGCGGGAGCGTAGGATGGAACCGTCGATTCGAACCATCGCAGGACGTAGATCTCGGTTGCGAACGATGAGAACCGCTGGAGAGCTGACTTTTCTCGAGGTGTGACGACTCCAGTCAGCTGCTCCCGACACAAGATCATCTTCAGAGCGTAAATGATACGCGCCACCCAAACGCGCTCGATAAAGCGCTCCGGGCTACGGATCGAGGTCTTCGGAAGAGCCCCGCCGAGGAAAAGGATGCTCAGCTCAGCGAGTTCCTTATAGTCGTCACGGGGCTGCTTTGTCTGAAGCAGACGTTTCAAACCTTGGAATGAGATCGTCCCCTCTTGGAGACCAGATGCTCCGGCAGATCTTCGTTGGTGGGAGGGTTTATTGCCGACTGTTGATGAAAGACCAGTATCCTTGAAGCGAGAGAAGATGGTGATCTCAGGACCAGAAGATGACCCCAAACACGTAGAAAAGGCCTTCTCAAGGACAATTCGTGGACGTGATGACGGCAAGCAAGTGAAACGAGGGGTCGGCCGATCTTCTGTTGCAAGATGGTGCATCACCATTGATGGCTCCAGTGTTGGCACTGGTTGTGTCGAAGCACATCGCCACGACTCGTTCCTGGACCCCCCAGTCTTCTAGAGCCTTTGAACCAGCTTAGCGCCGGCATCACCAGTTCCGGAGTGCAGTTTCGGGACTCCTAGGAGCTTCTCCACTTTCCCTTTTCCTGTGACGAGGATGGCGAGGGCTTTCGCGCGAGTGCCATCGTCCTGAGGAAGGATCTTCCCGTCCCAATGAACGGTAAGAGGGGTAAGAGGACTGAAGTCTCTTTGATGTCCTTCGCCAAAGTGGACCTGTACTTCGCTCTTGCCTGTCGAGTGGACTCGGGATTCAGCAAAGCTCTTATGGATCGTGGCCCAGCTACTTGCCGTAGCCGCCACAATTTTGAAGGGCTGGCGGCTACTGACCCCAGTTCTGTCAGGGCTCCGACGAGATCAGGGATAGGACGGATTTTGTGACCCGTGTCTTCAATCGCTTTGGTGGAGAAGCGACCCCGGCGTCGGAAGAAGAAGTCGATGTGTTGGCAGCGTTGGCTGGACTTGATGACTCAGACGATGACGACTCCAGCTCCACCATCTCTTCTCCTTTTGGCGTCTGTTGACGGCTACGTGAGAGAGAGCTTTCACGTCGGCAAACCGATTCTTTCAGCTTCTTGTCCAGACCAGCCATCGAACCCCACCTCCCCTTCTCCCGCTGGGCAAGAAGGAATCCTTGTCTTCAGGAATGGTCATCAGAGTGAGGGCGTCGGAGTGCGATGTCCAAAAGGTCTGGGAGACTTTCTTGGAAGGTCTTCTGTTTTTTCGGCAGGCGTGACTCCAGAGTTATTCTTGCTTTTGCTCAGGGTCTTCCACTCGTCGAAAAGTCCAGTAATCTTCCTCCTCACGCTAGTTTCTGCGATGTGGGGATCCTAGCTCGTGTCCAGAAGTCGAGGACCTCCTTTTCAGCCTCACTGCACTCTACTGCACCGTCTTCTTCTCTTCCTTGTGTGCGTAGAAAATCGTCGTAAAAACGTCCTCCACGGCTGGGAAGTTTTGCTCCTGTGATAGTAGGAACACTATGGGCCCAAAAAGCCAAACTTCAGTTTGCTTTCCTCGTGGTCATGACCTGAGGGGGAAAAGAGGGAAAATTTTTAAGATCGATCCGCCACCTCTAAATTCAACCGATTAGCCTGAAACTTTGCACACGACAATTTCTAAGTACAAGGCAGAATAACCACAGAAGTAAAAGTGAAAAAATATTGACTTTGAAAAATTACCCCTATGCGCTATTGGCACCCTACTGTATTTTATATATATAAAATTTTTATATATATATATATATATATATATATTATATATATATAAAATTTTTATATATATAATAATATATTATATATATATATATATAATATATAAATATATTATATATATGTGGTTTATATAATATATTAATTATATGGGTGAATGAAAGAACATCAAGTTATGGTGTTACGAGAAAGTGTAATAAGTGGTGGAAGTTTCGTGAACGTGGCGGCGTGGCATCACCGTAACAAAAAGAATAGGCCACGGCGAGGATGTAAAACATCAGCAAGCACCCTAAATGTCATGAAACGTCAAGTGGATGCCCATCCTCAAATAAGAGCAAGAGAATTATTACGATATGACATTTTCATCCTCGCCGTGGCCACTTCTCATGTTGCGGTGTTGCCACCCCGCCATCCTTCACGAAACGCTCTCACCCACTCATGCTCACATTGCCTCGTAACATCCACAATCGTTGATGTTTCTTTCACTGTCCTCTCTGCCTTGTGTAGAGTTACAATAACTAAAATTTTCTCTTTTGTTAGGGGTTTCCTGCCACCCATTATGGAGATAATGATAGTTATACCAACGCGCGTCTGTTCAAATTACTCGCGGGGAGTGAGGCGATCCTTTTCAAAATGCTTCGTCTATAATTGACAAGTGGCATCTGAACATTCCTCAACGGTCTTGATGGACTGTCCGTGCTTTAAACAAGCTGCCATATGTAGGATATCTCTCTTGGAAGTCACTAGGCTGCTATAGAGTACATTTTCAGAATTCCCTTATGTAGTACTGCAGATATGTGAATACATTGTGATTTTAATGATAGAAGCATGAAACTTGGTACACAGTTAGGGCATGCCTATGGGAAGATATTTGGCTATAGGGCCATCGGCGATTTGCCCTGTGACGCAATTGGCGGCCATTTTACAAGATGGCCGCCATCAGCTGTTATAGCCCCGCTGAAATGTTAGCTAAACTCTATTGTAGTGATAGTAGAACTAATTTATTGGTATTATGTACATCTTATCAATAGTTTATATAAGTCTAGTATGGTAGATAATTCTAAATATAGTCTTTCTAGGAAATCAGTCAGTGCAAAGTCCACCGCAGACACAAAGTGCAGTGCACTGCAGAGCAGCGTTCCGACAATTGCAGTGTCCTCTGCAGCCCTTCTTGCAACCACAACGTATGAGTTCCCTACAAGCTTTCGTGGCTTCTGGTAGGGTTGTCCAGCATATTTCGTAGCCATCCTGGACCTTGTTCCACCCCCATTCACTTGGAGATGGAAGCTCTGGAGCTGCGATCATCATCTGTGCCCAGCAGTGACCAGCCTGGTAGGCAGCCCTCTTGATGTGCTGGATGAGTGCAGCCTGTGTAGGAGGGAGACCATCTATTGCCCAGATATTACATCCCAAATAATGTCTAATCTGGTTACATGCTGAAGCTGTGAAGTGATGTACGGCATGAAAATATCATTGACATAATCCTGGAACGTCTTTGCAGTCCCAGGTCGCAGCATGTTGACGATGGCAGCTCCATCAAGGATGGTGACCTCCACGGTAGGACTGGAGACATCCTCTTTCACAGTAGTAAACTCTTCCAAGCAGGGTAACAAGTCACTCTTCCTTCCGGTTCTCATGACACCCATCTGTGACAGTCCTGCAATTTGAAGGCACATTGTCGGACACGGGCATCAACCCCGAATGTTGATGCTTTGCACAATGACCATCCAGCTGGTGCAGGTTTGCCACAGAAGAAGCATGTTCCAATGGAAATACTTGTCTTTCCCAAACTTTGACGGGTGAACTTCTTATAGCCATCTTCTATGGGTCTCTTCTTATTCTCTGCACGCTGTAGTTTTGTTTTGTTATACCGAAGTCGACATGGGTCGTGCCACTTGGCTTTGTAATGCTGTAGTGTTGCCTCAATGCCCTCACCGTCATCAAGGCGTGATAGATTTAGAGTTCGTGGCAAACAACCAATCCTACTGAAAGCCACAAGTAGGTCAGCAATTGTCTTATAACCAGCTCCGTGTGTGCCACGTCTGGACTCAGCTGGACAGTGAAGCACCTCTGATGTTTCTTCCTGGCACAGAATACACTTGCTCCAGTCTGTTGTTAGACAATGTGTTGATGTACCAAGCTGTACAAGGTCCACCACTTTGTAGATTTTCTCCATCGTTACACTGTTACACACCTGAAAGCCAAAACAACGATATGTTACACCAATTTTTCTTATAACGCCCTTACTAAAATTACACAGATAGTGCTTTATGATAATCGAATAAGGAATAGGGCATTATCAACCATAGTTGACTTATATAAACTATTGATAAGATGTACATAATACCAATAAATCAGTTCTCCTATCACTACAATGGAGCTTAGCTAACATTTCAGTGGGACTATAACAGCGGATGGCGGCCATCTTGGAAAATGGCCACCAATTGCGTCACAGGGAAAATCACCAATGGCCCTATAGCCAAATATCTTCCCATAGGCATGCCCTAACTGTGTACCAAGTTTCATGCTTTTATCATCAAAGTCACAATTCAGCCAAATAATTCACATATCTGCTGTACTAATGGGAGCGTCTGTTATGATGCGGCGAACAATATTTTGGCGCGTAGTGTATGCAGTCAAACCTCGTGTTTCGAACGTCTCAGTTTTTGAACAAATCTGTTCACGAACAGAATTTCAAACTCATAATTGTACCGGTTGCCGTACGATAACTCTGTTGCCGAACAAGCAAGAGCAGCAGGCAGAACCAAGATGGATCATAAAAATTTCATAAGGGTGGGAACCCACGAAGCACTTACCACCTTTTTTTTGGTGGGAAGTCCGACTTCGGTGGTAACTCGAACCCACAGCGCGGTTAGGCTCTGGAGATTCCCTTGAGGGCTGTGATGGTTGGCCCTCGCCCTTCCGGTGGCGCAGGCAGGATTTTTATAGTGACACCTGTGATTAGAGGCTCATACCGCCCCCCTTTGCCCTCCGATGCACTCGCAATCGAAGGTAGAGTTAATAGGCAGGGCATGTGGGTGTTCTTAGGCCACTCGATGGTACAGAAAGGTTTTGGTTTTCGTCGGGGATCGAACTCGGGTCACCGAGAACGCCAGTCGGAGACGCTAACCACTCTGCTACCGCCTCCCCAACTACTCATAACCCGCTCACAGCACATCATAACCCACTCACAACAAATCATAACTACTCATAACCCACTCACAACACATCATAACCACTCATAAAATCTATAACCCACTCATAACCCCTCACAACAACTCATAACTCACTCACAACCCACTAACAACACCTCATAATTATCAATAATATCTTATAACTCTCTAACAACACCTCATAACCCACTAACAACCCACTTTAAACACCTCATAACCCACTCACAACACCTGCCACCTTAACTATCACTCCCTACCACATGCACAACCACACTCCACCACAACCCATTACAACTCCCACTTCCACACCACTCCTAACACCAGCCTTCTATCCCCCCCACCAGTGGGGCCCCTATGCAGCCTGGCGATTTCAAAACACTGGCGCGTAAACAGTCCAGAGATGTAGTGGTATATGATATGACTGATTATGCACATATTTTATAGAAAATTTAGTTTTAGATCTTCTATTATCTGAAACTATAATTTTTCTAGGGTTTTTATTTTATTTTAAGAACAAAGAAAGTCCCCAGTGTTCAAATTCAGATAGTTGGGGGATCATAGATTAAAAAAAAAAAATATTTTAATTTTTTTTTATCGGGCTTTACCACGGGCTAGCTTGAGCCCGTCAGAGAGATGCTTTGAAAAAAGAGAGGAGAGTGTTCGTGCTGCTGGCGTGCGGCACGAGGACTGGCTTGTCCATCCTGACGAGGAGTGCGGGGTAGAAAGGGGCACTCAGCAGAATACACTCTTCGGATCATAGATATTTAGGTTATATCATAGATATTTACCTCATTGCAACAAAAAATCACAGCTAAACACAGCTTCATAAGCAGGTGCATTGTTAATTTGTTATGGTGAATACCTTGTTTGGTATTCAACAGACGTGGCCTACTTTACCTGTTCATACTATTAACTGCCCAGGGTTCTCCTTGACCACCAGTGCTAGACTGGAACTCAGCCTCGCCTGAACCCTTAAAGTCCTGGACAGGGGTGCTCTCGCCTTTCATATTTCCGCTCTTTCCCATCCCTTTTAGGAACTTGTAGATTTTTTTCTGAAAGTTATCACAATTATGCAAAACAACAAATAAGAAAATCATGTAATTGTAATCATTGAATGAATGGATGAAAAATCATTGTAGATTTTCCATCCTTAAATAAGATTTTTATGTATGTTTAATTATTTAAGTTAAGGGAACATTGCCAATGTTAAAGTGTCCTACAAGGAATCCTCAAACAGTAAAGTATGATTTTTACTCTTTCCTCATAATTGCAATATTGATTGTTACTGATGATAAAGATAACAATAAGAATAATAATGATTTACAAAAAGTTAAATATATTATAATAAAGAAATATATGAAGGCAATTAGGTGTCCACCTACAAAAGCCCTGCCCAGTCTGCTGCTCTTGCCAAAGACAGACTGCTGTGAGAAGTCCACAAGAGTCTGGAGGATGACCACGTTAAAAATCATAACGATGGAGAAGAAGAGCCATACATCCACCAACTTGAAGTAGGAGGTTTTGGGTAGGGAATTGGAGGTCTGAGAGAGAGAGAGAGAGAGAGAGAGAGAGAGAGAGAGAGAGAGAGAGAGAGAGAGAGAGAGAGAGAGAGAGAGAGAGAGTAGTTATAATAAGGCAACACAATTTCACCAAAATCTTGTATTACGGATATATCAGATGACACACACACACACACACTCTTGTTCTCTTGTTTGTTTTGTTTAGAGGATAATGCCTCAGAGCCATAGTGATCTACCGCTGCTGCATATTAGTGTTGGCCGAAGCCACCACCCCGGGGGGGGGGGGTTACAAACCCCCGGCTGGCACCCGGTACCCATTCACTGCTGGGTGGACAGGGGCTAGGGATTTAAGAAAGACCACCCATCTATCTTTCGCTCCGCCCGGGGATCGAACCCGGGACTTCTCGGTTGTAAGCCGAGCGTGCTAACCACTACACTACAGAGTTCCCTCACCTACAGAGTTCCACACACACACACACACACACACACACACACACACACACACACACACACACACACACCTGCGTAAAGAGTGAGGAGAGCACCAGCAGAGAGGTCAGTGCCACCACAATGCGTGAGTTGAAGTCATCAGGATTGAAGTAGAATGTGGCGTAGGCAATAAATATGAGAAGTGTGGTGGGAATATATAGCGTCAGCAAATAGAATCCGTAGCGTCGCATAAGCCGTACCTCCACAGCAATGGAGGAAAATTCTTCATTTGGTAGTGTGCTCATCGTGAGGTGGCCTGGCACATTGAGTTAAACTAATGAAAGTGTTAAATGGAAAGTTGAGTTCTACAAACTTACCTCTAACATGCTATGTTGTAATTAATTAATGATAATTATTTCAATACGTCTCTTTCATCAGGTAGAAGAAATCAATTAATTTTGCTTGATGCAGAACCTGCTAAAAATAATTCAGTTATTGGCCAAAAAAGAAATTCCCAATCTACAAGGTAAAAAGAGAGCATAAAAGTCTCAAATCACATATAGTTTTGCTGAAATCTCTCTCTCTCTCTCTCTTCTCTCTCTCTCTCTCTCTCTCTCTCTCTCTCTCTCTCTCTTCTCTCTCTCCCCTCTCTCTCTCTCCTCTCTCTCTCTCTTCTCTCTCTCTCTCTTCTCTCTCTCTCTCTCTCTCTCTCTCCTCTCTCTCTCTCTCTCTCCTTCTCTCTCTCTCTCTCTCTCTCTCTCTCTTCTCTCTCTCAAAAGTTTGCATTATGGCCATAATGCAAACTTTTGAGAGAGAGAGAGAGAGAGAGAGAGGAGGAGAGAGAGAGAGAGAGAGAGAGAGAGAGAGAGAGAGAGAGAGAGAGAGAGAGAGAGAGAGAGAGAGAGAGAGAGAGAGAGAGAGAGAGGAGAGAGAGAGAGAGAGAGAGAGAGAGAGAGAGAGAGAAAGAAAGTTAAAAGAGTTAAAGAACATATTAATTTACAAGAAACTATGTATATTTTCAAGGAAATATGTTTATCACAATTCTCAGCCTGTCTCATGCCAGTAAACTTCGGTTGAGCTTTCCCAAAATGCATTAAGATTCTATGTACTAAAAACAACTTATCCAAAACTAAGCCTATAAAATATTGAGTTCATCCCAGATTATGCACACGATTGATCTCATAGACAGCATCAGTACCACCCACCAATGGAGTATTCAATGAGGCTGGTCTTGCCCGTGTAGTTTGCCTGTGTGGGCAGGAGAGTCATGTAGGAAGCTGAGGCAGAGACTAACATAAAGTTCATCATGCACACCTATGGAAGGAAAAGGAAGAGAGAAACTTTACTGCCCTTCATGAAGTATGTTGTTAAAAAAGATATCCCACATTACTGTTTTCTTTCATTATGTGAACTGATAGTTTAATGGAGGGGTTTATGTCAATTGAAATACATCAATATTATTTTTTGAAGTGAAAAATATAATTCAAATAACTAATATAGGTCATTGTAGCTTGACATGATGGGAGATTCATATCAGTCATAAAAATAATATTTGCGGTAATAGTGGTATGTATTATGAGTATGATTAAAAGAATAACTGTTAGACTTGAAACTCAACAGAGTTCATTACATTTGAAGTATTATACCATTACTACATGACGTAACAAGAAGGAAAGAAGGCATTGAGACAGGTATGAACTAGATGGAGTCACAGAAATGCAAACATACATACTTGAGCATCAAAAGGAAACATCAGGAGGTCGAAATCACAGCTGTAGGTGACACTGTACAACTGTCCCATTTCCAGGCTGTTTTCAGACCCCGAGAATATGTTGACTACCAGCACCGGTAGAGAGAAACACAGGATAAGAACATGTGGAGTATGCAAAAATTCGCTTCACACGCCACCTTCCTTTTTTTCTAAAACCATCTCCCATCTTCATCCAAAACTCTTTCAATTTTTTTTTTTAACAGTTCACTACCGTATTTGTGCTTGCTACATGACTTTGAGCTCTCCATTTTCTGTATTATATTGGTCCTTACGAAGATGGACACCTACTTCCTCATAAATGCTTTTATCTGTCTTTTCCCCCATTTTTAATTTTTATATTTCTCATATACATTTTAGATATTAGCAACCTGTTCCCCGTACCCCATCATTTTGATCTCTACTACATATTTATAGTTTATTAATGCCTTAATAAACTGAAATCGGCGCCATGAGCAGGCGAAGTGATGTACATGTTGCACTTGTAACTGAACCATAATGAACTGCAGCAAAGACTAGAGTAGTTTTGTAAATGTATTCGTAATTGTAAGTAATAGTATGAATCATAGATGGTACTGTAACCATCCATTTCCTGAAACTCATGCCCTTTATATTTCTGCCCGTAATCATCCCAAATCAATTCTTCAACTTATAATAACTCCTTCATCCATATAAGATGTAAAAATCTTTCTAGATCAAACTCCTCTCGTGACTTCTGGCACCTAGCCAAAAACATCAGAAAAACATTCTTCTTCATCTTTCCCTGCTATGTTTGACCCAGATGGCTCCATAGCTATCACATCCATTTATAAAGCTGAACTCTTTGCTCATACCTTTCCTCATAATTCTACTCTGGATGATGAAGGGCATTTTCCTCCTTCTCCACCCTTTGACTATATTAAACATAGGTGATATCATCATTATTATTTGACTAAACATTTAAGGTGATTATGACTGAAAGGCGGAAGAAATAACCATATGTAAAGGTATCGCAGTCTCTCCCACAGTCAATCAATCAATCATTGGGGACATACGCCGGGGGTATACGCCGGGGGCATACGCCGGGGGCCTCGCCCACTCTACGACGCCACTCCTGGGGGTCACCACGCACGAGTCCCCATGCAGGCTCCCTTCCCATACCAAGCAACTCTCGACAGGAAACATCAACTTCCCCCAGCCATAAGTCTTGTGGGTGCCCCCTTGGCCTCCTCTACGTCGAATTGTTTCTTACAGATACAACCCGGTGGGAAGAATCGGTTTCAGGGTAGCGTTCCACATGCCCATATAGCCGAAATTCGCGCTGACGGACTATGCAGGTAATAGGCCTCAATTCAGTCTCACGGTACAATCGCTGATTTGAATCGTAATCATCCCATCGATAGCTTATAATTCTGCGAAGACACTTATTACGAAAGGCATGGATTCGCCTCTTCAAGTCGCTATTTAGTGTTCATGTCTCGCATCCATAAAGTAAAACAGGGATCACAAGCTACTTGAAGATCCGGCTCTTTGCTCTTTGTCCTTCTGCACAGGTACCGACAACGCTAAATACTCAAGCTGAGCGAGTCCTTAACACCGTGGGCTATTCCAATTCGCTGTAATACTTATTGACGTGACCCGGTGTCATTCTGGACTGCGCTACCAAGGTATGTGAAACCTTCCAAGATCTTAATGTCCTCGCCGCACGCATGAACAGACTGTACTGTTTCAGCTAGTAAGCCTCCAAACACCTGGACCTTGGTCTTGAGCCAGGAGACCTCAAGTCCCAAAGTCTTTGCTTCCCCGTGCAGCGCCTCCAGAGCCATCACTAGGACCTCCAGCAACTCAAGAAAGATTACTGTATCATCGGCAAAAACAAGACCAGTGATCTTAGTATTGCCGAGGGATGCTGCACAATCACTTTGATCTACAACTTTGCCCAATACCCAGTCCGTACAAGTGTTGAAAAGTGATGGGGCAAGGACGCACCCTTGCCTCACTCCTGCATTCACAGGAAAAAAGCTCGATACACCTCCCCCACACTTCACAGCATTCTCAGTCCATGAGTACAGACCAGTTATCAAACCAATAATCCTTGTAGGAATCCCGCGAAGTCGCAGAAGATCCCATAGTGACTCACAATGCACTGAGTCAAACGACTTCTTGAGATCAGCATAGACTGCAAGCATCCCCTGTCGAAACTCACGTCGGCGTTCCACCAGGACACGAAGCGCTGCGATACGGTCCGTTATTAACTTACCAGGCGTGAACCCAGACTGCTGAGGTCTCTGATGTTTCAGCAGATGGCTGCGAATCCGTGTCAGCGATAGAGGGGCAAGCACCTTGCCTGGCACGCTAAGCAATGTAATACCACCATAATTGTTGTAGTCCTGACGATTTCCTTTCCCTTTCCAGATAGGGGCGACCATCCCCCTTTTCCAGTCCAGTCAGGAGGAATTGTACCTGACTGCCACACGGTAGTCAAGACAGCATGCATCCCACTCACCCCCAGCTTTGAGGAGCTTTGCACTGATACCAGCTGCCTTTTCACCCCTCATCTTTGATACAGCATCTCTGACTTCGTCAGGAGAGTGTGCAGATTCGTCAATGGGAGGATCGGCATCCACTGCACGTTATCCAGTGGTGTGAAGCTGCCCAGGGGCCACATTCAGAGACGCTAACGTCCATGCTTCACGACCTAGCGACTGCCATCAGCTGTTTTGGTATTCTGCGTGGAGATTGATGACGTACTTAAAGACATTGAGCTGTCAAATTACGGCGACTGCCTGTAAGGTGTTGTTGTGGACGCAATATACATAAAAATACTCATATATTGAGTATATAATTATGATGTTTTCTGACTCAAGAACTGAACAGGGCAAGTATACAAACGAAATTAGGCCATGTAACATACCCAGCCGCTTATGGTGATAATGTTTTGGGGTGACGGGATAAGAGTGGTGAGCTGTGGCATCTCACCCGCGCGGGTAGGGAGTAGTGATGCCAGGTAGGCTACCACCACGCACGGATTCCGCGGCAGACTGAAGGTATTTTCCTTAATTAAAACCCAAGCTCTTGTCTATCCAGCAGTGAATGGGTACCGGGTGTAGCCGGCGGTTTGTGACCCACCTCCCGGGGTGGTGGCTTCCCCCAACACTAAAGGACGGTGAGCTACGAATAGATAATAGCAAGCGAAAAAGATCACAAGAAGAAGAAGAAGAGCACCCTATTACTCTGAAGGAATAATTAATAGCTAGAAAACAAGGTACTACAGCCACCGGCGTGTTACCTGCGTGTATGTGGAGGTAGAAACAAGTCTTGAAGCGACGGAGGTGACACAGGGGATGAAAGAATGATGGAATAAGCTAGAAAATAGAAATAAATACAACGACCTTGAAATGCAGGCCGCGGCTGCTGCCTTGTGATTGGCTGACACGTTTAAGACACAATCTGATTGGCTGGCACGTTTGTTTTTACACAATTGTGATTCGCTGGCGAGGCTGTGACGTCGTTGTAGTCGCTCAGCCAATCAGCTATCGATGCCCATAGCAGCCATGTACCGCCACTGCCATGTCTCGTACTGGAATACCCACTAGCTCCGGGGTGTAGAAATAGAGGAAGTTAGTTAAGCTAACCACCGTGGCCTTTAACTCTCTCTGAATGTCTGCCCAGAGGGTCCACCGTGAAC
This sequence comes from Chionoecetes opilio, assembly GCA_016584305.1. Taxonomy (NCBI): domain Eukaryota; kingdom Metazoa; phylum Arthropoda; class Malacostraca; order Decapoda; family Majidae; genus Chionoecetes; species Chionoecetes opilio. The sequence goes on along the minus strand of JACEEZ010002960.1, from coordinate 41,241 downwards.
AACTGCCCAAAAATCTCAGCCCAACGAGTCATCTGCCCATCCATGTCCGACAGAAGGCGCCCATCTGCTGCTCGGATAGTACTCGCCCGAGATGGAGAATTGGAACGGAGCTTCTTCAGGGCTCAGTAGGCGAGTCGTAGGTCATTTGCGTTCAAATGGCATTTCGACATCCTCAACGAGACTCCTGACATACCTCTCCTTGTCTCTCCCCAGGAGAGTTCTAGTCCTGCGTGACAGAGCCCTGTACTGGTCTTGGTTCCCAGCAAACCTGGCTGTGCGACTCTCATAGATATTCTCCAGTCTCTCCGTCGGGACGAGACTAAACCACGCCTTGACCTCGGGCGCTCCCCAATACACTCTTGGCAGCCTGGAGAGTTTCACTTTTGAAGGTATCCCATAGTTCTACAGGGTCTTCGAGGGCACCGATCACATTTCACCTATTTGCGACTGCCACTGCATACTCATAGACACATGTCAAGTCCTTCAGCTTCTCAAAATGAAACACAGTATGGTTACCTTTTGAGATTCTTCTGGACTTGACATGAAGCTTAAATGTAGCAACAACAAGTCTGTTTAGTATTTAGTTGATTCAGTGATTGTTTAGTAGTGAACAGGTTTAGTAATTCGTCATGTTAATTTCAACTCATCCTTTCTTTCACCTCATTTGTTCGTTATGCGTCCTCTTCCCTTAAATCACGCCCCCTTACTGAGGTTGGAGCTGTGAGCCGTGACCCCAGAGAAGTTAATCAGGATCCAACCTTCACCTTCACCGGTTGCATTCCTTGTTGTGTAAATATTTTGTAAATATTTAATATATAACTAAAGGGAGTGACGTGTTTACCAGGACCCCATACTATAGAGAGTGAGAGTGAAGGCTTCCGGCAGCACTAACGACACACACCTGTTCCTAAGTGGACCACATCGCTACACCAACGGACGTATGTTTCAAGGACAACGGTAGGATGAGTGTACTAAGGACAACGGTACAGTACTATACAGGAATTCGATCTATGACAAAGTTTCAAGCTCATCCTGCTGCATAAACAGCGCTCCCACTTTTGGGAGTATTTCCATAAATTGAGCAGGGGATAAATCGTCGCCTCTGTGGTGCAGTGGCTAGCGTGCCTGGCTACGAATCTGCGGGCCCTGGTTCGATCCCGGGCCAGGGCAAGTCGGTGACCAACCTACCCAGCTGTTCTTCCTTCCTTTCTGGGTTAATAAATGGGTACCTGGGGTAACCT
>JACEEZ010002960.1:30000-35000 GCA_016584305.1 Chionoecetes opilio | reverse complement strand
CACCTTCACATAGAAAGCAGCTCAGACAAATCATGCCGTTCTTAGACGTCCTTGTTACGCAGAAAGAGAACATTCACCCAAAAACGTCTACGTGAAACCAAAGAACACCGGGCATTGCCTCAACGGAGAAAGCGAATGCCCGCAGAGATATAAAGACTCCACAATCGGTGCTTACATCAGAAGAGCTCTCACACACTGCAGTACATGGCAACTTATGCACAAAAAAATCGAGCGATCCGCTCAAGTCCTCATCAACAACGGCTTCAGCGAGAGAGACATCAACCGTCAGACTAAGAAAATCTTGGAGAACTGGTACAACCCTAACGCCACAAAAAAGAGTCAAGACATAACTATCTTCTACCTGGCTTTCTTCTCCACCGCTCACCAGGAAGAAGAAAGAATAATATCACAAATCGTCAACCGTAATGTGAAACCTGCAGACCCAGAGAGGAGAATAAAACTACAAATTTATTACAAAAACAAGAACACCAGCAACCTCCTTCTCCGTAACAGCCCAAGCCAGACGAAGGAGACAAAACTAAAGTCCCATGTCGTATATAGGATCACATGCAAAAGAGGAAACTGTGAAGTCCTCCCCTCATCCTACATCGGCATGACGACAACGAAGCTGTCCAGACGTCTTACTTGCCTACTAACTTCCGGAGCCCCCAAAAGTCACTTATTAGAAAAACATGGCATCATCATCACAAGAACATTTCTAGAAGAAAATACAGAATTGGTCGACATGTGTGCAGATGTGCGGCGACTTCCAATTCTAGAAGCACTATATATAAAAGAGATCAATCCCAAGCTTATCGTGCAGGCAAACGACCTACAAGCTCTACCCAGCATGAAAAGAACAAAAGCAAATAACAGCCTACTCACAGAAAATCGAAGCGAGGATTCAACAACCAATGGGGAGTTTTCTAATAAGCTCACGCTCAAGCCTGTTTCCCACGCTGTCACATCCACTGCCCTTTGAGCGTGAATGATCTATCATTTACCGTAAATTCCCTGTACTTTTTCGGGACATATCAGAATTACCCTTCAATACAACAACTGAAACAGTTCCTAATAAAAAATGTAGTTTATCATTTTATTTGTGAGCACTTGGTGAAAATATTGGCAAAACAATTGAATACTTGAAAACTCAAATTTCAAAAATCTTCTTTTCATGAATAAACGCAAGTTCAAGCAGAATGAGGCTTCAGGAAATATCTACCTGTATGTAAGCATTCACTGAGTACCTATTTTGGGTGTGTCTGTCTGTCTTGCGACGAACATTTAACCAAGAAGTAATTTTAAGTGCTTGGCACCTCGAGAACAGTCCGGGATGGAAGACAGTTGAAAGCGTTTGTTTACATGCGAGAGCTCCGCCGTCCCCTCGATCCACCTCAATGTCCTTCCCTCTGAATCAATCAACCAACCCTTCTCTCTGAATACCCTATGTCCTCTGGTTTATCCTATTGTAACGAAGGAGGGGGGGGGGGGCAACCCACCCCTCTCAAACTTCGTCACACTAACGGCTCAGGGCTATGGAGGAGACGAGAAGGACTGCAAGGAGACTTTTACTGCTGTGCACGGCTTTATTACGCAAACTACTAAAACCCACAGTACAATAGTGGATGCACGTCTGTCACGTAACTACACGCGCCACTCCGATCCGCCCCAACAACACAAAGTCACAGTCAAAGCAGGGGGACTATACACATATAGGGGGAATTTCACAAAGCAGGTGAAATAAGGAGACTCTCCTTTATGTGGGAAACGGCATGTGGGAGCGGATGCCACGAATATTCCAGTAGAGGATAGAGAGCGTGATGAGATAAGCGGATGATGATAGTTATAGGATGACAGCCTCTGGTATTGAGAAGTTAGGAGTATCAGAGATATGGGCTGTGAGGTAAGGGAGCGGCGGCGCTGAGCTGTCCATCCCCGTGTGATGTCAACAGGAAAGTGGGTGATAGCAGATCCTGCCAGCGGGATGGTTTCTGTGGAGATGCTGAACGCCACACTCTGTCTTGGTTAAATGTTCGTCGTAAGAGAGACATATACACCCAAAATAGGTACTCAGTGAATGCTTACATACAAGTAAATATTTCCTGAAGCCTCATTCTGCTTCAACTTGCGTATTTTCATGAAAAGACGATTTTTAAAGATTGAGTTTTCAAGTATTCAATTGTTTTGCCAATATTTTCACCAAGTGCTCACAAATAAAATAATAAACTACATTTTTTATTAAGAACTGTTTCAGTTGTTGTATTGAAGGGTAATTCTGATATGTCCCGAAAAAGTACAGGGAATTTATGGTAAATGATAGATCATTCACGCTCAAAGGGCAGTGGATGTGAGATGCGCGAGAGATATCTGGCGGCTTAGCTTTGAAAACTCCCCATAAGCGTCTCCCACTCACGGAGACGAGACGCTATCTACCAATCAGCGCCGCCACTAGGCTGCGTGGCAGGCAGACTTCATCTATAAATAGCGCTTCACCCCGCATCTAAGTCATGCTTACCTCTACAACTGAGGAGAAAACATCTTCCACATGCTGCTGAAGAAGGGTTCTTCGACCCGAAATCGCGATACAGCAAAATGACAAGCTACGGCGAAGTCATACAAGTGATTACAAAAGAGAACTAGGGGGGGGCACTCAGTAGAGTACCTCCGCCCGAATATTTAATCAAATATACGTATATATATATATATATATATACATATATTAAATATATATATATATATATATATATATTATATATATATATATATATATATATATATATATATATATATATATATATATATATTATTATAATGATATATATATATATTATATATATATATATATATATATATATATATATATATATATATATATATATATATATATATATATATATATATATATATATATATATACGTATATTTGATTACATATTCGTTTGTCAGTACGGTTTCCGCAAAGGGCGATCTACTGGCGATCTTCTAAATTTCCTAACTGAATCTTGGTCATCCTCCCTTAGGGGTTTCGGTGAAACTTTTGCCGTTCCCTTTGACATATCAAAAGCTTTTGATAGAGTCTGTCACAAATCTTTAATTTCCAAACTACCCTCATTCAGTTTCTATCCTTCTATCTGTACCTTCATCTTAAGTTTCCTTTCAAACCGTTTTATTGCAGCTACTGTAGACGGACATTGTTCTTCTCCTAAATCTATCAATAGAGGTGTTCCCCAGGGTTCTGTCCTATCACCCACTCTCTTTATATTATTCATTAATGATCTTCTAAGTCTAACACAAAGCCCTATCCACTCCAACGCTGATGATTCTACCCTGCATTTTTCGACGTCGTTTATTAGACGTCCAACTCAACAGGAACTAAGTGATTCACGGAGAAATGCCACCGAGCGCCTAACTTCTGACCTTTCTATAATTTATGATTGGGGCAAAGCAAATCTTTTGTTCAATGCCTCAAAAACCAATTTCTTCACCTATCTACTCGACAAAACCTACCAGATAACTATCCCCTCTTCTTCAATAACACTCAACTATCTCCTTCTCCAATGAACATTCTTGGACTATCCTTTACTAAAAATCTGAACTGGAAATCTCACATCTCATCTTTTGCTAAAACAGCTTCTAAGAAGTTAGGTGTCCTGTGGCGTCTGCGTCCTTTTTTTTTCTCCCTCCCAGTTGCTTGCTCTCTACAGGGGCCTTATCCGCCCATGTTTGGAGTATGTCTCACATGTTTGGGGAGGATCCACTCATACAGCTCTCCTAAACAGGGTTGAGTCAAAAGCTTTTCGTCTCATCAACTCCCCTCCTGTGACTGACTGTCTTCAATCTTTAAATCACCGCCACAATGTTGCTTCTCTTGCTATCTTCTACCGTTATTTTCATGCTCACTGCTCTTCTGTACTTGCTAACTGCATGCATCACCCCCTCCCGCGGCCTCGCTGCACAAGACTTTCTACTCATTCTCATCCCTATTCTGTCCATCTTCCTAATGCATGAGTTAATCAGTATCTTTGCTCTGTCATCCCTTTCACTGGTAAACTCTGGAACTCTCTTCCGGTTTCCATTTTTCCACCTTCCTATGACTTAAATCTTTTCAAGAGAAGAGTGACAAGACACCTCCCGAACTTAACTGGCCCACCCCCTTTTTTTATTCTTTTACTGTCTTCTTTATAGGGACTGGCAACTAAGCGGGCTTTGTGTTACCTCTTTTTGTTGTGCCCTAGTCCAGTCCTTTGTGATGTAAAAAAAAAAAATAATATATATATTATATATATATATATATATATATATATATATATATATATATATATATATATACATATATATATATATATATATATATATATATATATATATATAATATATATATATATATATATATATATATATATATATAATATATTATTATATATATATATTATATATATATATATATATACATATATCATATCTATCTATCTATCTATCTACTATTATTATTATATATATATATATATATATATATATATATATAGTATATATATATATATATATATATATACGTATATATATATATATATATATATATATATATATATATATATATATATATATATATATATTATATATATATATATATATATATATATATATATATATATATGTACTGTATATAGTACATATTAGTGATGGACCGAATATTCGCATTCGCATTTGCAAATGCGAATATACGCATGTTTTTCAATATTCGCATTCGCATTCCCATTCGCACTCCCACTCGTAGTTGTTTGCGTATATGCGAATATTTTGCCCAAATCAAAACACTTACAAAAATAAGAAGAAATATAACAAGTGAACATAATATTACACAAGCAAACCTATAAACGAATTTATAGGTTAGCCGACCGTTATAGTTGAAATAATGGGGTGAGGAGGTGTAGTGGTAGCCAAGGCAGGTAACCGGTAGGGGAGGCGGTAGCGGAGTGGTTAGCGTCTCCGACTGGCGTTCT
>JACEEZ010002960.1:0-27500 GCA_016584305.1 Chionoecetes opilio | reverse complement strand
AAAGGGAGGGGATGTCATTCTTGAAAGCGGACAAGCCGGACATCCCTTCCCCAGCAGGGCTGCTGGTCCCCCTCTTGGTGAGTATTAGCCCTCGGTGGGGGGGGGTATCATGGGGGGAGCCATCCCACTCATTGTGGCCGGTTTGGCCGGGAAGGAAGCCTTTGGGGTCCCGGGCTGTTGATAGCGAGGGGCCTCCACAACTTGGAGGAGGAACTGGCGCTGTTCCTCGTCTTTGGTCAGCCGGAGGTTGAAGGACTGGATGACGCCACTCCTCGCTCGGCTGTGTCGTTGACGACGCGAAGTCCCTCGATTCGGCGGCGGGCCTCGACGTACATTCCTCTTCCCCTGCCACTTCCGAGGGTTGGCGGACAGGAAGTCGGTCTTGATATCAAGAGCTTCAAAGAGGCGGAGGGATTTTTCGTGGCGAAGGAGGGCAGTGTTGCCGCAGGAACTTGTGATGATGGGAGGTTTATTCGCTTGGCGGGTTCCTTGGCTCCTTCATCGTAGAGAATGGCCTGTACAATTGCTTGTTTGTCGGAGACAGGGAGACGTGAGTCGAACAGTGACGGCCCAATGAGATCTTCGCTCAATTTACCAGAAATGGCGGCTCAGAGTGGTGAAGCAGGCCTTCCGAATACTTTCGTCGTGGTACTAAAGGATGTCCTTAGCGAATCCAAGACGTTGGCGGGAGCGTAGGATGGAACCGTTGATTCGAACCATCGCAGGACGTAGATCTCGGTTGCGAACGATGAGAACCGCTGGAGGGCTAAAATTTCTCGAGGTGTGACGACTCCAGTCAGCTGTCCCGAAACAAGTCATCTTCAGAGCGTAAATGATACGCGCCATCCAACGCGCTCGATAGCGCTCCGGGGCTACGGATCGAGGTCTTCGGAAAGCGCCGCCGGGGAAAAAGGATGCTCAGCTCAGCGAGTTCCTTATAGTCGTCACGGGGCTGCTTTGTCTGAAGCAGACGTTTAAAAACCTTGAATGAGATCGTCCCTCTTGGGACCAGAGTCTCCGGCAGATCTTCGTTGGTGGGGGGGTTTATTGCCGACTGGTTGATGTAAGACCAGTAGTCCTTGAAGCGAGAGAAGGTGATCTCAGGACCAGAAGATGACCCCAAACACGTAGAAAAGGCCTTCTCAAGGACAAGTTCGTGGACGGATGACGGCAAGCAAGTGAAACGAGGGGTCGGCCGATCTTCTGTTGCAAGATGGGGCATGCACCATTGATGGCTCCCGTTTTTGGCACGGGGTTTTGTCGAAGCACATCGCCACGACTCGTTCCTGGACCCCCCGTCTTCTAGAGCCTCGAACACAGCTGTAGCGCCGGCATCACCAGTTCCGGAGTGCAGTTTCGGACTCCTAGGAGCTTCTCCACTCCTTCTCCTGTGACGGGATGGCGATCTTTCGGCGCGAGTGCCATCGTCCTGAGGAAGGATCTTCCCGTCCCAATGAACGGTAAGAGGGGTAAGAGGACTGAAAGTCTCTTTGATGTCCTTCGCCAAAGTGGACCTGTACTTCGCTCTTGCCTGTGAATGGACTCGGGATTCAGCCCAAGCTCTTGTGGATCGTGGCCCAAGCTACTTGCCGAGCCGCCACAATTCGAAGGGCTTGCGGCTACTGACCCCAGTTCTGTCAAGGGCCCCCGACGAGATCAGGGTAGGACGGACTTCGGCCCCGTGTCCTCAATCGCTTTGGTGGAGAAGCGACCCCGGCGTCGGAAGAAGAAGTCGATGTGTTGGCAGCGTTGGCTGGACTTGATGACTCAGACGATGACGACTCCAGCTCCACCACCTCTTTCTCCTTTTGGCGTCTGTTGACGGGTACGTGAGAGAGAGCTTTCCACGTCGGCAAACCGATTCTTTCAGCTTCTTGTCCAGACCAGCCATCGAACCCCACCTCCCCTTTTCCCGCTGGGCAAGAAGGAATTCCTTGTCTTCAGGAATGGTCATCAGAGTGAGGGCGTCGGAGTGGGCGATGTCCAAAAGGTCTGGGAGACTTTCTTGGAAGGTCTTCTGTTTTTCGGGGGCGTGACTCCAGAGTTTTCTTGCTTTTGCTCAGGATCTTCCACTCGTTCGAAAAGTCCAGTAATCTTCCTCCTCACGCTAGTTTTGCGATGGTGGGGATCCTAGCTCGTGTCCGAAGTCAAGGGACCTCCTTTTCAGCCTCAGCTGCACTCTGCTGCACCGTCTTCTTCTCTTCCTTGTGTGCGTAGAAAAATCGTCGTAAAACGTCTCCACGGCTGGGAAGTTTTGCTCCTGTGATAGTAGGAACACTATGGCCAAGAAGCCAAACTTCGTTTTCTTTCTCGTGGTCATGACCTGGGGGGCGAAAAGAGGAAATGTTCAAGATCGTCCGCCACCTCTAAAAATCAAACCCATTAGCCTGAAACTTTGCACACGACAGTTTCTAAGTACAAGGCAGAATACCACAAAAGTACGTGAAAAAATATTGACTTTGAAAAATTACCCCTATGCGCTATTGGCACCCTACAGTGTACAGTTTCATCTAGTTCTGGTACACCGTCAGATAACCTCTGCGTCTTACGTGGTGGGAAGGGCAGAGAGACGATGTCAACAACTGCGACTGCATTTTCTGGAGATGCCTATAGCTACTCCCCGGACACGGTGACCATTGCTCCGCCGGACCAGTAGTAGGTGTAACCCCCACTGCTAGTCTCGCCACTGCCAGGCCTCCTCGTCTCAGAGAGTCCCACTATATCCACCCTAAGCATACTGAGCTCGCCCGATAGGAGAGGTAGTCGACGCTCGTCTGAGAGGCTCAGAACGTTCCATGAGCCCACACGAAGAACCCTCCGGAGGTTTATCCCAGGAGGGATTCGACGGACAGGCGCTGTCTCTGCACCGCCCCGGCCACCCCCCGGGGCGGGCTGGCCGGATATATACATATAGTCGTGGTGGCTATATATATATACATGTCCACCCGACATATATATATTATATTATATATATATATTATATAATATATATATATATATATCGTCGGGTGGAGCCGTGGGAGATTGTATGTAAAATATTGAAATCCGGGTTTCCCTTTCCCATGATTCATGGTTCCTTCATGATTCATGATCCCGGCAGACAAAGCGCTACCTCACCACTAGGATCGCGGAGCATCGTGGATTGTCTCACAGGACAGGTAAACCCTTGTCAAAGCCATCATTCTTAGCCATTCGAGAACATTTCGTAGCATCAGGCCAACCAAAAAGGGAAACCCCAGGATTTCAATATTTTACATACAAGCTCCCACGACTCCCCCCGACTGACATGCGAGAGCCTCCTCACCCACACTACAACCATCCCTGTGTGCACAAGCACCTAAACCCCGTTACTGTGCTTTTAAACCATGTGGGAACCCTACCCACCACACACTCCACTTTCAATTTTATTGGTAGGTGTATTTTTATAATATTGTTTTATTTTGTTTTTTTTATCATTTATTTTAGGTTGGGCCAAGCTACTCTATACTGGACTTGCTACTCGTGCCCCGCCCCAACCCGCCCATGACCAGTGGAGGCCAGTTTTTGGGCGATTCCTGACATTTTCGAACATCACCCCCATTTCCCTTCCTGTGGTTTATCAGTATAAAAGATATACCGTTATCTTCGTAAATGTTTGTTCTATAATTTATAAAATAAAAAACAGTAAAATACACTAAAAAAATGCCATTATAGAGAGTGAAGAAATATGCATGAACTTAATATTCACTTAAACTCTTCGCCATTAAATATTTTGCGAGAAACATTTAGATGAAACAATCAAAAGAAGCGGATTTACATTAGATTTTCTATTGATATATTCGTTTTCTGATCAATGAATTACACCATGCTATTTGCGTTACTAAAAAATAACATCATCAATCGGATCGGCAAGTAAAAAAATGTTCCATGAATACAGTAGACTATGGTTATCAGTATAAATGATAACTGTTATCTCTGTAATGATTGTTCTATAATATTATCAAAATAAAAAACTGTAAAATACACTAAAAAAATGCAATTATGAGACTGAAGAAAAATGCATGAACTTAATATTAACTTAAACTCTTCGCCATTTAATGTCTTGCGTGAAGACTTTTTTATATGCAAAAATATCATAAAAGCGAATTTATTAGCTTTTCCATTTATATTTTTTCGTTTTCTGATAAATGAATTAGAACCATGCTAAATTAGCGTTAAATAAACAAATAACATCATCAATCGGGGAATTTCCCCCATTTATGAAGTTATTTATTTAGTTAACGCTAATTTTTTGTATGGTTCTAATTCATTTATCAGAAAAAGAAATATATAAATGGAAAGCTAATAATATTTCGCTTCTATTGATATGTTTCATTTAAAATGTTTTCACGCAAATATTAAATGGCGAAGATTTTAGTGAATATTAAGTTCATGCATATTTCTTCATTCTCTCATAATGACATTTCTTTAGTGTATTTACAGTTTTTTATTTGATAATATTATAGAACAAACATTTACGAAGATAACGGTATATCCTTTATACTGGAAAAAAAAACCTAGGAAGTAAATGGGAGTGATGTTCAAAATGTCAGGAATCGCAAAACTGGCCTCCACTGGAAATAGCCCAAAATGAGTAGCAAGTCCAGTATACAGTAGTTTTTGGGTTTTAGGCTTTTAAAATGTCATATTATTATAATTTGTATTTTTCATTGTTTTAACATATTTTATGAATTATTTATGTTTTTAGGCTGATGATGGCTAATTAATATAGCCGAAACGTTCCATAAAGAATCAAGAGTTTTTAAACCAACGCTGGTTTTAATCTTTTTATTATATATATATATATTATATATATATATATATTATATATATATATAAAATTTTATATTATATATATATATATAATATATATATATTTTTGATTTTCAGGTGGCAAGACACCTCGTCATTCTTGGGGGTTCTTTATGTGCGTGCAACTTTTTCGCCAATGGCACTTGGCATCATCAGGCTAGGCATGGTGAGAATTGTAGCTCCCGTGACGGTCTGTGTATACCTGCCCTCCCTGGGCTGGTAGGAAGATTCTTAGGTGATATTCTTAGGTTGATACATGTTGATTTTTCAGGCCAAGTGCCATTGGCGAAACGTTGCACGCACAAAAGAACCCCGAATGACGAGTGTCTTTGCCACCCTAAAAAATCAACATGTACAACCTAAGAATATCAACTAAGAATTTCTACCAGCCCAGGGAGGATTTATACACAGACCGTCACGGAGCTACAATTCCCATGCCTGCCTGATGATGCAAATTTCCATTGCGAAAGTTGCAACGCACATAAGAACCCAAGAACGACGGTGTCTTTGCCACCTGAAAAATCAACATGTTAACCTAAGAATATCACTATACATATATATATATATATATATATATATTATATATTTTATATAAGTATATATATAATATATATATAATATATACATAAATATAAATATTACATTTTATACTATATATATATATTATATATATATATAATATATATATATAGTATTATTATTATATATATATTATATATAATAATATATTATTATATTATATATATATATATATATATATATATATATATATATAATTATTATATATATAGATATATATATATATAATATATATATATATATATAAAATTATATATATATATTTATGTATTGTGAGGAACTACACCTGAACTACACCTCCCTCGTCACGGTAACGATGATCGCCACTTTCACCTTCACCAAGCGGCGTGCTTCGGGGCTTCAAGCACAGTTACCCGACTATCCACGTCAACACTTCCAGCCCCTGTCCCGGGGTAAAGAGGGAACTCTACCCATTGTGATGTCGGAGCCTCGCCGCCCACGATTAGGCAGACAGCCATAGCTCTCCACGCTGACAACACATCCATTACCAAGCTCCTGTTCTCATCCCTAGAAGGCCATACTGAAGACGTGGGCTTTCTTCCAGTTGGCCCTTCACTGTCCCGCATACCATTCAACGCTCCCCGCTCTCTGAAGGGGTATTCTATGGAGCTGACCATTGCTGCTGCAATTCCCCTTCTCTACAAGCAGCGTTCCAGGGAGTACTTAGGGTGACATTACCCCTTCATCATTGCAGTCGTTGTTTGGTGCCTGTTATTTGGCGGCTAGCCATTTGTTTATTAATTTGTTGTGTAAATATATTGGGAGTAATCATACTCCTTGATTTTTCTTCCCCCACATTTCTTAGGTTTGGTAAATTTAATTGATAACCACCTCGGTCCTGACATAATTGGCGACCTCGCCAGGATACGTTATTAATTAACTTATTACACTTCTTAAGATTGTGGGTATTTTGTTTGTAAGGCGCCGCCGTGCGCCGTTGTTGCCTCCAGCCCCGGAACAACGTTTGAGAGCTTTTTTTTAAATTATTTAATTCACTTTAGGGGTTGTATATATATATATATTTTTTTTTTTTGGTTTTTGATGTTGGATATTTATTGTTTTTATTTATGTGTATGTCCTCTACAATGTCTTCCTTCGAAGCCTTGAAGGAGCAGGGCGAGGCCCTCGGTCTAACTGGATCGGAGATTGGCCGTTGGATCCAGGAGCAGCAAAAGGCAGAGAGAGACGACAGACAAGCAGAAAGAGAAGAAAGACAAATACAAGCTGAGCGAGCTGAGCGAGAGCGAGAGCGAGAAGAAAGACAAGCTGAGCGGGAGAAAGAGATCAAACTGGCCGAAATCGCTGCTCAAGGTAAGCCCTCCGTCCAATTACCATCTATTCCTGTCTCCAGGCCGAGTTTACCATCTTACAAGGATGACGAGGTTCTAACAAAGTTCAAAGTAACAAAGTTGGCTGAGATGCTGGTACTTCCAAGAGATACCTTCGCCATTGGCTGGGTTGCCTCTTTACGGGAAAGGCTGCTGATCTCTACACGTCCCTTCCATCCTCCACCACTAAGGACTACGATCTACTGAAGTCTGCGCTATTAACTGGTTTCAATAAGACTCCAGATGGCTACAGAGTAGATTTCAGGTCAGCCAAGATTCAAGTAGGGCAGAACTACCATCAATTCGCTACCCAGTTGTCACGAATGTTTGATTCTTTGATTGAGTCCTCCTGTGTGCCTGTAACTTAAGCCCCTTTCACACATTCTAGAGTTGCAAGCCGAGTAGCGCCGAATCCCAAATCGGCGTCTACTCGTGGAGAAAAGGCGACACTGACACCCAGACACTGTTTTATCGGTCGTTTCTCGTGTACCCAACACGATTCGTACGCTTGGGTACGTTTTTGCAAGAGTTTGTACCATAATTACGAGTGTCGCTAAAGTGCTATGAGTTTTTACGATTTGCAGACATTGAAAGATTTTGCTACGTTTTTTTACGCCCGGGTGGCTTGAGCTGATCGGGGGGGAAAATTTTTATCTCTGTGAGAACAGGTCATCTGCACCTACCCCGGGAGGCGGGGACGTCACAAAACCCCCGGTAAACCCGTACCCTTCATACAGGGGGACGGGTCGGGGGTTTTTTGGGGACCGCCCATGTTTCTCCCCCCGCCCCCGGGGTCCCAACCCGGGGCTTCGCCGTTTTTGAAACCCAGCTTGCTAACCCCTACATTTCGGGGCAAACCCTCCCCTACGAATGAGTCACTACGCACTACTTGAGTCACACGAAAAGGCAAATTGAGTCGCTGATAAAAAACGGTCGCTACGGTTTTATATTATTTTCACTCGGTACGCACCGCTACGCATCCGCTACGATCCATAAATCGTGACGTTGCGGGACAGATTTTGAAACTGTCCAAAAGTCCACCCCCCGCACGCAAACCCAAAAACACCTCGCGACCCTCACTACTCTACTACTTCTATGACTTTATGGCGACTTCCACGAGTACTACAGTGCACTATGGTTTTTTCGCGAATAAAGTCGCCCAATTCGGCGCGCTACTCTAAATGTGTAAAGGGCTTTTTGAGGATATAGGCGTTTATAATCCTGACCAAATTTTTATCTCCTTGTCACCCGAACTTGCCTATTTATCAAAGGAAAAAAGGCCCACCCGCTGAAGGATGCGATACAACTAGCAACGATCGCTCCCCCACAAAAGCTTCCCCAAGGCACCTACAACAACGCGAGGAGATTTTTCCCCCCCAACTTCCTACTCCCCTGAGGACCCATCTTCGGGGGACAAGCTCTCTCACATTGACGTCCCATTTTGGGGAGGGGACACCAGACACCTGCCCCATATCCTCGAACCTTCAAGGACGGAAAACAAATACCACCCCCCTATAAGGTTGGATTTTGTCTTGGGGGACCCTAAGGGTTTCCCCAATATTCAGTTTCGAAACCATCATGGTTCATGGTCCTTTCTAAACCCTCATTAGGGCCTGGGTGCTCGGTGTCGTAGTTTCTGGAGGCCGCCCCGCCAGACTTGACCCCATATTTGACACTGCACTGCCTAGCTACTGGAACAACGTTATAGCATCTCTCATGACAACTTCACAATTTCTGAAACTACTATTTGAAGGAGTGCCGAGATGTAGTTAAGGTAAGTTACTATAAGTGTATATAGACTATACTACTACTACTATTACCACTATATTACTACAACAGTAATTAATAATAATAATAATATAATAATAATAATAATAATAAATAATAATAATAATAATAATATCATATACTATAATAATAAGAGGACTGTCATCCCGTCCGTCCCGTCACAGTCACTCAAACTCTACGGTCACCGCCACCAACTTTCAGGGGTCTGTGATACGAGGTGATAAACATGCATAACGAGTGATGTTTTACACATTCATAATTGTTGTCATTTCAGTTACACTTCTCTATAAAAACCATATTATCACACTGGTATATTTATAGTAATAATAATAATATGAGATGTAACTTGTTAATAAATGACACTATAGTCTGGTTTTTTACAAGGCAAAAAGTCAATGTATGTTACGGTCTCCATGCCTTAAAATGATGCCTCTGTTTACTGATACTAGGGTTAACTATGATAAAATACAGTGTCATTTAAGAAGAAGGCGTAGTATTCCCTTCTCCTGGATTTAAATATCAGTCAGGAAGCAGCAAGGGGGCAGGGATTTTTTGCCTTGTAATAATAATGAACACTAGTAAAAATGCATCCATAAAGTTTATTCACCTGAAACAATTTTCTCGCTAATCCCCGCAGTGCATTCTAGGTAGCATGGTGCGTTATTCTTGTAATCTGTCAAGCGTATATCCAAAGACAACTGCATACAGTAGCTCTTACCGTAGTCTTTTACAGTAGTCTACAGGATACTGACCGTGGCAACTCCTGCCAAGTGACAGTGTGGAGGCCAGTGCGCGATTCCTGAACATTTTAGAACATCAACTCCCATCTCCTAAGTTTATCCCAGTATAAAGATATACCGTTATCTTTGTCAATGTTTGTTCTAGAAATAATATCAAATAAAAAAACAGTAAAATACACTAAAGACAAGCCATTATGAGAGAGTGAAAAAATATGCATGAACTCAATATTCACTAAACTCTTCGCCATTAATAGCTTGCAAGAAAACTTTTTACATGAAACATAAGCAAATAATAAGCGGATTGTATTAAGCTATCCATTGTATATTTTGTTTTCTGATCAAATGAATTTAGAAACATGCATAAATTACCGTAACTAAAAATATAACATATCAATCGGATCGGCAAGTAAAAAGGTGTTCCATGAATACAGTAGACTATGGCATTATCAGTATAAGATGATACACTGTTATCTTTGTAGATTTTTGTTCTAAATATTACCAAATAAAAAAAACTGAAATACACTAAAGAAATGCCATTATGAGAGAGTGACGAAATATGCATGAAATTAATATTCACTTAACTCTTCGCCATTTAATATTGCGTTAAAAACTTTTACATGAAACATATCAATAAAAGCCCGAGATTTATTAGCTTTCCATTGAATTATTTCGTTTTTGAAAATGAATTAGAACTATGTATGAATTAGCGAACTAAAAACAATACATCATCAATCGGGTAATTTTCCCGATGATGAAGTTATTTATTAGTTAACGCTAATTTATAAATAGTACATAATTGATTTTATTAAGAAAGAAAAAATATATTTCAATGGACAGCTAATAAAATTCCACTTCTATTGATATCGTTTCATGTAAAATTTTTACTCGGCCAAACTATTAAATGGCGATGAGTTAGTGAATATTAAGTTCATGCATATTTCCTTCACTCTCTCATAATGGCATTTCTTTAGTGTATTTTACTGTTTTTTATTTGATAATATTATAGAACAAACAGTTACGAGATAACGGTTAATCATATATACTGATAAACCATAGAAAGGAGATGGGGGTGAATGTTCTAAAAATGCAGGAATAGGAATCGCAAAACTGGCTCCACTGGAAATAGCCCAACCTGAGTAGCAAGTCCAGTCTACAGTAGTCTTTTGGTGTATCCCATAGAACACAAAGTTTCTATATTCTTCTGTAAAGTCTACGTTTTTGTGAGACCAATTCTTCTTATGCTTTCAACATGGAATTCCTTCCCGCGACCTGGTTGGGAATGCTTTCAAACTATAGTCTATTCACTTAAGCCTGGGATTCCTAGGCTGGGAGCTGCCTCGCTGCCTAGCCGAGTTTGTAAGGACGTCGGCTGATTGGCTGATAGCCTCGGGCAGGGTGGCGATGGTGGGTGGTAATTGCCTCGCCGCAACCCCAAACCCCTTGCGTGGCTCAGAAAAATATTCATATTTCTGGGCTGTACTCATCTCTTAACAAGATAGCCTAATTTTGTTTGCATCAGTGAATCAGGCAGTGATTGTTCAACAACAACACGCCATTCATAACTCAAGAGGGTAAAAATAAAGTCATGACTGACTATCCACAAAGAGTAGGCGAATTTTAGGTTTTCAGTGCATTGAAAGTTGTACTCTACCGATTTACCAAGCTACCAGATGATAGTTATGAAAAGATGTTCGATGTAGGGCGATTTTGAATTTTGTGTTTGTACTACTTTTGCAGCAAAATATTAATCATTTAGGGGAAAAGGAAAATGTTAAAAAAAAATTAGTAGTTTATAATCAATAACATTTTATATTACGCCCTTAGCTGAAAATTGGGTTTAAATGCTAACTAATGGGAGTGACTGGCAGCTGGATTATCGCATTCAGCTGGCGGGCCTCTGTGTGGCTGTAAGTATGAACAGGAGGAAGGGTCTAGATAACTGAGTAAAGTTATAGATATATCTCTCTATATGCCCTACCAGGCAGCTCATCACCTTTCGGGCTGGGCAGGACACAAGACTTGCCAGATTCTTTCAAACTTGAATAGATTGTTTTCGTTGGCAGAGGATTTTTATATACCAAGCATCTGCCGCAGCTTGATATATATAGAACTTGTTTTACTTTACCTTATAAATTTCCCTGAATTCCCAGAGTTGCGACCAACTGTTGGGTTAAATACGAGCTGGCGACTTTACTGATAGTAGTATAGTGAGGTCGCCATCGGTTTATTTTGTAATTTGTTCATTTTAGCCCTACTAGACACAGATGACGACACAAAATGACACAGACTCTCAGATAGCCCCTTTCTAATGTCCTGAAATCATGGATGTACAAATGTAACTATTAACGCCACCACACGGCTGTACAGGACAAAGAAAACGTTTGTCCTGGCGACTTGACTGTATCTACGGTAGATGACGGAGCGTGACGGCCGTCCTGTATGCCTCTGTTGAACTGTTGAAGGTGGACAGCCACTTGTTGCATTTGTATCATAATTTTCTATGATTTGAAATTGTTGCCCATGTTGTTGTGCCCTGGCCCAGTTTCCTGTCAGTAAACAAAAAAAAAAAAAAAAAATTTACAATCCGTTGCGTATCATTGAGTGGTACGGTATGCTGCAATAAGCTATACACACAACCACATTTAAACGGATAACAGGGGGACCACTGGTCCCGGGAACCAAAAAGTCCAGAATCCAACAGTCCAGGAATTATCTAAAAAAAAAAAAAAAAAAAAAAAAAAAAAGTCCGCTGCCATTAGCCACCCCGCGTTATCCTACTCTAGTATTTACTGTCCGGCAACCGCCAATATCAACTACCCGCCTTGGAATTTTACGTCCTTCTGAGCATGCTGCCACCTGCGCGGTAGGCAGCAGAAAGTGTTACAATAGTCTCAAGAGACGTTCTGCACAGGGGGCAGTGGGGGTCAGGGACTAACGGAGGCGTGCAGGTGACGTGAGTGTTGTGTGCCCAAATGTAATACAATACGACGCTGAGGCATTGCTGCCACTGCGGGAGGCGCGGACACGACCAGGGGTGACAGAGACGCTCCCCCCCCCGTGTGACGACGGAAACTTTTGTCAATTACGAACAGGACCAGGGCATTTCAACCGTCAAAAAAAAAAATGTCTGGGACTCGACATTCCCCGCGGACCTCGGATTGTGTCCGGCAAATCCGATATCGAGAAATGGAGGTCGGGAAATCAAGGTTTGTGTTATTTTACCGGTGGTTCATTACAAAAAAATCCGTATAAAGAAAAAAGCCTGCACTGCCTGTTTTGTTATTATACAGTCAGCGCCAAAAAAATAGGAACGCCAAAAAAGTTGGAGCGGGGAATACGCCTAGCTGTTTTGACAATTTTGGCTGGGAGCGTTGAATTTTTTACGTTTTTTGAATATCTGGCAGTGGATTAGTGTGTCGCTGTAGATTCCTTAGCTGCTGCCCGTCTGTATCTTACAATCATCATAGGAAAGACGGTTGTGTGTTGGCGTCTCCAACCTCCTACACCATTCACCCCTCCATCTTCTACCGCCTTCTCCAGGTTAATAATGTATTATGTAGGGCAAATCTCTATCCATGCTGAAGAAAGACACATATAGTAACCTTGTATCGGAAGTGGGAAACAATTGGCCGATAGCGAGGGAAGATGTGTGTTTCCAAAACATACCGTCGGGTGTGGTGCATGCGGCGCCTTTTTTACCCAAAGGACCAGGCAAGCCCTGTCTCTAAGCCTCCATGTCCTCTGCCGCACACTGGTGTTCCGGGCTGCAGCTTCCTGCAGACCACTGGGTGGGAGACAAGATTTACACTTATACCACACACAACACTGGAGATGCCAGGGTCGTGTCTTACTTACACTCTGCAATCATACACGGTGGCACAGGTCCCGAAGCCCCAAGCTGCCATTATGCCTTTATTTAGAAATCTAGTCTTTTCCTCTGAAGCACACAAGATAGATGTAATTAAATATTCATGCCCCCAGAGCACCTTAGAGGGCTTGGAATCCCCCCCCATAGCTTTACAATAATAGGCCCCCAAAAACAGCATTTAACATAGGGCCCCAAAAGCTAGAAACGGCACTGTGGGCTTACTTCCACCCTGACCAATTCCCACCACTCGGCTGGTCACCGCCCCGGCCCTGGCCTGGTGATCGGGGCGGCAGGTTGGATCGCTCCACGTGTACCTGGACCTGCGACCTGTACCGTGTACCGGAGAGCAGACTCAACACTCGGGACCGTGCTAGGAAGGGATTGCGATGCAGGGTTCACCTTGATCAAGGTCTTGGATCCATGCGTGGTTTGGTCGGGTCAGCTACCACCTGGCCAGTCTTGGCAACACCACACACGCAATAAGGAAGCTACAAGAGGGCTGGGAGACCTACACGAGCTAGGTCATGTTTTTTTAATTTTTCGTTTTTACATCTTTGCCTATAGTGACTGTAGGCACGTCCAGGGTGGCAAGGTGGGTTAGAGCCGTGAGTTCGCAATGTCCCCCCCCCAGCGTCCCTGTGCATCTCGATTGGCAGCGGTTCGAGTCCGCCTAGTTTCGTGCTGAACGTGGCGGCGCTTTGTTTAGTCAATAAACCTTGTAGTGGTACTTGCAAAGTGCAAGATAGGATGAAAAATCTTACTTACTTGGCTAGGCCGTGACCTCCAGGGGAGAAAAATGGTGGCCCTGGAGGTACCTTGAGGGCTGTGTGAGGGTTTGGTCTCGCCCGTGGTGGCGCAGGCAGGATTGTTATTGTGACGCTGTGAATAGAGGCCTCATACGCCCCCCTGTGTCTCGAGTGCACTCACAATCGTGGCAGAGTTACCATGGGCTGCGGGTGGACTCTTAAGAGGCTTCTCTGTGGGCGGCTGGGGCGTTTTTCACTCTAAGGAGCGGGTTTTTAAAGGCATACCCAAAACGACGGGCTAACCCAGGCGGCTACAAAATTGGTGTGTGGTAGTACAACATGGCAACTCCAAGAGCGAGCGCAGCGAGATATATAAGCGATATTACGCTCTAAACCCATAGCGTATACGGGCGGAATTTGGACGGGAAATCTCGCCGCCGCGACAAAAATCTAGCCATACGATGCAGTTCGTGCCACATTTTTCAACTATGGACAAGCCCCCCCCCCCACCAGACATATTTTGGGGGGTCAAAAATATATATGCCGGGTGCGCTACAAACATTCCCTACACGCTGATGTAGTTTTTATCGATTTTGCAAGGTGTGGTCAAAATGACCCTACCCTTCGCCCAGGGCTTAGGTGTATAAAGCCATGCCCTGAGCTTGTTAAGGGCTAAGGGACAGGGCTGTGGGTGTTCTCTATGCCACTCAAAAGATTTTAAGTGGATTATGGGTATGTACTCGGGATGGGATTGTTGATTATTCCAGGAATGGTGGCCAAATGACAATACGAAGAAGATTACGTTTGGGCCTCAAGGATTTAACCACTATAATAGATACCTACCTCATACAGAGTGGTGGTGGTGTCGGCTGAGGTAGAGGTTCGAGCAGGGTGCCACGCAGGCCTCCGGGGCTCTCGGAGCACAGGCGCACCAGTCACCACCCGCCCTGGTGACACACAAAATGCAGCAAGGGATTAGCATAAGACATAAGAAAATAAGGAAGTACAAGAGTCCGGAGAACCTACATATACGAGGTAGTTCCTGTTGCTTAACTTTCTACCTATATCCACTCTTCCCCATCCATGAATGTATCCAGACTCCTTTAAGACCCCAATAGCCATCAGCATTGACCACCGACGATTGAGTCCATGGCAATCATCACCAACCCTATTTGGTGAACCAGTTTCTCCTATTTCCTTTTAAATCTAGACTTTTTCCAGCTTGAATCGTGACTCTGTTAACCACAACATGCAGTGAAGGATTAGCATAAGAAGAGAGAGGAGAGAGATCAGGAGAGGATATGAGGCAAGGAGAGGAGAGTAGAGAGAGAGATGAGAGATGAGGAGAAGGGAGGGAGATGAGAGAGAGAAAGAGAGAGGCCGAGTTAAGCAATAATAATGACATTAAGACATAGAAAATAAGCAAATAAGAAGCTAAAGAGGCCGTGAGACCTTGACACGTGGTAGTTCCTGTACCTAACACGTACCTACATCCACCTTCCATTCCCATCCATGAACCTATCCAGCCCCTCTTTGTAAAGCTCCCTAATGACCCTCCGCACTAAAATACCTGTCTACGAGATCATTCCATTCATTCACACCCAGTTTGGGAACCAGTTTTTCTATTTTCCTTTCTAAATCTACGCTGTCCAGCTTGAATCAGTGACTTATGTCTACCATGGTTAAAAGCCGTAAGAACTTTTCCGACCTCGTCCAGTATTAAATCCTTATCCATTAAACTTCCTATCAGATCGCCCGTTACTCTGCGTCTTCGAGTGAGTGTAATTGTAATAACTTCAATACTCTCTCATAACTAAAGTTACGCATCCCTTGTATCATTTTGCGTCAAATCCTTCTCTGCACTGTTTTTAACAAGGCATATCCATCCGAATATGGAGACCAAACGAACCGCATAGTCTAGGTGAGGCCTGACTGAGCCAGATAAATTTAGAATAACTTCGCACTTCTACTTTTAACACTTCTGGATAATGAATCTAACACTCTATTAGCTCTTATTTCTGGCTAAATACATTTTTTCCTAGGTCGGCGGTCTGGGCTCACCTCACTCCAAGATCTTTTCACCTTCTGATCTTATCAGCGGGGGGGGGATACATTGCTTATGGTGTATCTATTACCAGGGTTTTTTCTACCAACATTCATAACGCGCACTTAATTAATATTAAATTCCATCGCCATCTGAACTACCCACTCGTTAAGTGATTCTAAGTCTCCTGCAATATGTTTACATCAGACTGTCATGATCCAATATCCTACTTACCTTAGTATCATCAGCCAAACATTGCTGTATCACTGCTATCCCAACTAATCCAAGTCGTGATGTAATAAAAATAGTACTGGGCCACCAAAACAGACCCTGTGGAAAAACTCCACTTGTCACCAGCCCTCATTCAGATTTGGAACCATGAATTGTAACCCCTTCGTGCCTATTACTTAGCCAAGCTCTGATCCAATGAAGAACCTTCCCATCTATTCCATGAGCTTATTAGAGTTCGCTCGTGTGGTAAATTAAGAGTCGCCGTTGTGGTAAATTAAGAGCGCTCGTGTGGTAAATTAAGAGTCGTCGTGTGGTAAGATGTAAGTAGATCAGATTTAACGTGTAAATAAGATGTGGAACTGGGCAATGTACTTATATATACCCTTTTATATATTTGCCACTGGTGCACCAGTCACACTCAATGTTCTTTACACACTGTTCTTTAGCGGATTCATACCCACTGTTAGCTGGATGCGATAGTATAAGTAAATTAGTTTGAGGAATTCGCCATGGGTAATAATTCCTGGACTGAAAAGAGCTTGTGCTCCGTGTGACAGCGGTGGTAAAGGCTACATCAACAATAGCAGGACGATAGGTGGCGCGAGCCTCGAGGCCGGAAACGTTAAACATCACAGGCCGTGAGGACAGAATTAGTGATTTGATGTCATATGGTATCAAAATACTTGTAACAAGTAAAGTACTGAGGTACTGAGTACTGAGGTACTGAGTACTGCAGGAAGTACTGAGGGTACCTGAGACTGAGGACGTACTACAACATTACTCTTGGAAGACGCGGAGGGTTTATTTTATTTTTTAGGATAATTTTGGGGAAAAAGTGGGTCTTATAAGCGGTAAAATAGGGTACTTTGGGAGCACCTTACCACAGCGCCACTTCCTGATTAGCTGACGTCTATGAAGTGACTACAAGCTCGTTTAGGACACTGCTGAAAGAAGATAACCAACGCATGTGATAGGGTCAGCCACTGAGGGAGGATTAAGGCAATGCGCGTGACACCAACGGCAGCAAGACGTGTCCTGTACGTGTACGAAGCAGCGTGAAAAATTCGGGAGATAATGCGCTAAAGTCGGGATGATAAGAATTTAGGATTCAAATGAAACTCGAGTGATCGTGAAACTCTGATAGTGTGAAATCTGGAGGGCTAGCCTCGTGTTTGGTGTAATGATATGAAGAATCCTGCATTGCATTGTTTGTCCTCCATTTGAGTGTAGAAGGGGGAATGGAGGAATAAGTAGCTGGAGGGCCAACAATGCACCCGTAGTAACAGTGCCCCGAGGCACTTCAATGCCATTACTTGCTTTGTACACTTACTTGTATCTTTGTATTTACATTTATTCTCCATGGCAGATTGCATCTCAATGAAGAGACAAAGAGTAGCAATGAGGAGGAGACTGAGGACGAGACCCACAGCATCGGAATCCTGCATCTAGAGAAGGTGACATTTTGTGGAAAGTATTTGCCATCAGTAGGAATAGTCAGCGGTGCACTGACTTCATTGTAGAGGGTGAGAAATATATTAAAGTTGACCCTCGCTGTGTTGGATACAAGGGGAAAAGATGGTCTGAAATAGCAAACAGACCAACAACAGATGTTACAAATAGTTAAATATTTTACTTGTTTTATTGATGTTTTGTCCAAAAGGGAAGGTTACATTTGTTTGGGTAATTAGTTAGTTAGCAGTTGAGCAACCTCTTAACAGTCTGTTGTTTTTGTAACGAGAGTTAGTACCTGGAAAGGCGGGTAATGTAAATTTCGTGTAATTTTAAAATAAAATTACAGTAAAGGCTCTCCTATTGGACTACTTGGGGCCAAGGAGTGGTCCAGTAATGCAAGTATCCGACTAATGGGGGGCATAGACCATGTATCTCTGGGACATTGTTCACGCGACAATGTTTGAATTGCGGGGCTGCATAGGGGCCTGCGGGCTGAATTAGGGGGCCTGCGGGGCACCCGAACAAAGAGATATAGTGGGTCATGGGACTATCATATAGACTGGCTTTATCAGTTATAGAGTATACTGTAATCTTCGTAAATGTTTGTTCTATAATATTATCAAATAAAAAACAGTAAAACACGCTAAGAAATGGCCATTACGAGACTCTGAAGAAAATGCATGAACTTTATTATCACTTCAATCTTCGCCATTTAAAACTTTGTGAAGTCAACTTTTATCATGAAAGGCATCAATAGCAGCGCCATTGTAATTAGTGTTACAGTACAATCCTATATACTGATATACCATCCTTTAGGTCCCTATATATATTATATATATATATATTATATATATATATATTATATATATATATATATATATATATATATATATATAATAGATATATTAATATATTAGAATATATTATATTATATAGCTATATATACATATATAATAATATGTATATTATAGATATATAGTGTATAATATATATTATTAGTATATATGTTATATATATATATAATATAATATGTATATATATATATATATATATATGTTATATATATTATATATAATATATATGTATATATATATATAGTATATAAAATATATATATATATATATAGAATATATATATATATATATATATATATATATAGATATATATATATAATAGTATATATAAGTATATATATATATATATATTATATAAATACCAGTATTTGCCGGCGCATAAGACGCAGTGTTGTTTTTTTTCCCTTTAAAAGGAATGCAAAAGTTCAGCCTGCGTCTAACGGCCATACTAGCGCATGAGTATGGTCGGCAGAGATGCAGAACAGCCGGTGGTGTATTACTAAAGGGGTCTGGAGTGACCTCTGCTGAGCAGTATTCCCACTGAGCGACAATTTGTAACTGTGTTATCAACAATAATTTATAATACTAAAAACAAGGTTGGAGTTTAGAGAAACAAGATCTGGGGCAACATATAGCGTTGTTGCTGGGCCAGATGGCCGTGTCAGATGTAAACATCATCGCACCCCCCGTGCTGCGTCTCATTGTAAACATTCTGATAAAACTTTCTCGCACAGCCTCCGTGCCCCACCATGGGTCATTACCTACCGCTCAGACTCTTCCCCCGCACCCATGGAATAAGACAACATCCCATATTAGATGTCGCCTTAAACCCGCATTCGACTCTGGCCGAAACAAGTTTACACCAACAGTTGGAAGAGATGATAGGGGAGGCAGAAAATGGTGATGGATTTTTTGCTGGACTGGGTATTGTAGATAAATGGAATAGTGAAACAAGGAGCATTTAAAGTTTCATTTGAAGGAGTGTGAAGCGGTGAGAGGGATGGAGTATCTTGGGGAGTCTGTCTATACACCAGGATGAGAGAAAGGGCGTCCTGGCTGTGTAGTTTTTTGAAGCGAGTCAATTGTACAACGTGGGACCAGAGTTGCGCGGCGTGTGTGTATCTTTGTTTTCCCTGTGGCTGACTTGAATACTGGCTGGTGTTGGCAGTTGTGTCGGCGAGACAAGACAGGTCCAGCCGTCAGGTCACCCTCGGGCCTCTAATCCTGGTCCCAGACGGGGGGGGGTGGCCTAAGACGATGCAGGTGGTCGTGTGCATGTGTGTGTTAGCGCCGCTAACAGTGGTAAGCAAGGTGGGATTGGAGACAGCATAGTCCTTTGACACCCTCGACCCAATCCTCACCCCTGTACCTCTACGGATAGGAAACTTTATGAAAGAGTGCTAGTAAAAAAGGCTGCACCTGTACCTGTAGGACAGTCCTTCCACACGGTACACCAAGACCAAGCCCACACTGCACCACAGGGGTCCACAACCGTCCGCCTCAATGCCGAATCACACCATATACCATCATGGTGACACGGGCATCGTCTCATCACTATCCGTTAGAATTTCTACATTCACTAACAATATAAATGTGTTACTACTAAACGGTGCAGCGGGGACGTCATTGACTCCTAGCACAATCACCGTCCTGTCAGCGTAATGTGTTTCTGGGGAATAGAAAAAAATAAAAAAAAAAAAGAAAAAAAAAAAGAATATTTTTAACGTAATGAGACTGTTGTCGGTGCTGTATAATTGTAGTTTTCTCAAGGTTTTTTTTTTGTTTTTTTGTTTTTTTTTTTTTTTTGCTTTAATGTACGCCAAAACAGTGTCTTTTAGAGTTCTACATCGCTCTTCTTCATCGCTAATCATAAGTGCTATTCATGGCTACTATTCTTGTGAGGCATATGCCTCTGATGCGAGCATGTCGGCTAGAGGGTTATGCAGGAGGGAACTGCCGAATAATGAGGGAACCGTGAGCGATAGTGTGATACAGGGGCACTGTGGCTGACGGTACGCTGCCGTGATTTCAGAGTGGTGAACAGCCGCTCACATCTGTAGCCTTCTCCTGAAGAGACTAATCAACCCTGCGGTGACTGTCATAGTATTCATGAGGTGTAACGCATGGGGGGCAAATATCGTCCATCCTCGACAACGGTGCCTCTCAACTATTACCTCCACTTAACAAGGTAGTAGATGGTTACCTTAACAGTGTTAGCCTAAAGTATGCTTCGTGAAATTTTTGTTATTGTGGGCGATACCACCGATTTTGAGTGGCCCGAAACTTTAAGTCTTCTCACTGAATAGTTTTGTATGTGTATTTTGAGATTCTGTACTGACTCTCTTTTTTGCTCGGAAATCCGTATGTTGTTTAGCATGTGTTGGGGGTGGAGGGGGGGGCAATCCTGTCCCCTCCAAGGTCCGCCGCTGGCAAATCATTGCTAACGCTTTCACAAACTGCGATATTATTGGGATATTGGGTTTTCTCTATATCATCTGTTAGCTTGATAACAACAACGCCTCGACTGCTCTAACCTAACGCTGAACTCTTAACCTTAATCTGATTTAACCTGAACTTAACTTTCTGGGCTGAAGTAGCGTAGTTGATTTTCGTACTTATGTGTAATGCGCATTATTATATCATTGTGCCATTGGTGAAATGGGGCCTCAAAATACTCAGATGAAGAAAGCTCAGCGATTGAGTGTAGGTAAGGAAATCCTAGGAGCTTTCGAAAGCCCACTACTCTAAATAAGACAAATATCTATCGACTGGAAAATTCTTCCACAGGTCTAACACAGCAGATAAAGGGCAACAGTAAGGCATACCTACAACATTGTAAAATCTTTAAGCTATATGTCATATGCTAGCCAAAATATTGAGAATATCAATTCGTGGGGGCTTCGCTGGGCAATATATTAGGCTTTATGACCGATTTTGGTTTACCCTGTCATATTTCCTTTACATTTTGTACTATGTCTGATTTTTCATTCACTGGGGCCTTAGGCACTGCACAGTGTAATATTGTACTTCAGGTACATGCTCGATAAATCATTTGCTTGCTGGGGGGCGCTACATAATCCTATATTTTTTATAATCTGCTAGATATTTAACAAAAAAATAAATCGCGTCAAAAACCCCAATATATTTTCTTTGCTCCTCAAAACCCTCCTTGTATAAATATATGGAGTGGCGTGTTATGCGGAGGGTGGGCTTGATTGGGATGTTATACGCGTCGCAGCAAATACGGTAATTTACTAAAATTGAAAGTAAAGATCATTTACTGACTATATGATTTTACCTCAGGTTGGTATGATTAATTATGCGAATCTGAAAATAACGTGGCTGAGACTGGTGCGTAACGACATGCTCGAACCTGGTATTTTAGCTAGAGTAGGAGAGTCTCAAGGCTTCGCTTATTATGTGCTATGAAATATCAATTCTCTAGGTGGAGCTGTATACAATGATTGTGCATTTGGATGGATAGTTATTCATATAATATGAGGTAAAAGAGATGAAAATACAAGCAATGGGACTGCATGCCTACGGTTTGGCAGCGCGCCCTTCAGGGCTGAGCAGTGCTAGCAGGGCAGCAGGCATGAAGTCGCTTTAGGTGGATATTGCAACTAACCGATAGGGAGATAGATGTCTTTGGTAATATTTATGTAGGGGAGCGAGAAGCGCCTTGAGGAATCCCTATGGATCCCTGCGATAATCCTATGGTGCTATGCACAGCATGGGAGCTGACTGTCGTCGTTCAGGAAGGCACAGTGAGGCGGATGACGTAGGCGGTTTTGATCTCTAAAACTTCTTGAGAGGCTTGCGGCCGAGCGCGCCAGCCTAGTCCTCGCCACTGTTAGGTTTGGGCAAGATTTACACGTTCCTTATTATGCTCGGTTATTACATATCAACCTTATTGATTATGGGTGAGATGTTATGATTGCTACTGTCATTATTCTAAATCAATGTATCAGCCGTGTTTCACCTTAATATAAGGGTGATTTAAAGAATGTTTGATGAGGTGACATGCTGCGGGGCCAGTGAGTGACCGGGAGAAAATTCTTGCCTCCCCACCCCCCCCACCCAAACCCCAAAAAACCCACCAGGAACAAACACCCCACCCACCACCCCCAACCCCAAACCAAAAAAAAACAAATCACCCAAGAAGGGTCAGGCCGCCCGCTATAACACAAATATTCACTGTTTCAAAACCCACAATTAGGCCACTTCTATCTACCTTACTCTAAAACACTAGCAATACACAGCTCCTTGACTTATATATTCTTATCTATGGCTGATACATTAAAACTCTTACAACGAAAGGTCATTCAATAAAACGAGAATTAGTTTATAGAGGATGACAGGCAGATGGTGGAGAGAGGCATGTCTGGGGTCTATGGCATTCATTGCCAGGAAGAATATGTCTGCGGTCTGACTTGTGTATTGGTCGAGAAGTTTTAAAAACGTAGCTGTCTATTGAGCTGATGACTGATGTTGAGCTTGATGACTTCTTACGCGCCTTAGCCTAGTTCAGCGCCTTCCGATCGCGGTTTTTTTATGACCTACCGAGGGGAGGCTTTGTAGGCGGGGGGGGGGGGGGGGACTCGTATAGGAAAAGTAGTATCTAGGTAGTCGTGAGAGGCAGGTCATTGCTTGGCGATACTACCATACGTTCCGTTGTTGGCATTCCGCCCCCAGTGGACTCGCGAGCTAGGCTACGTGGTCCAGCTTCCTGTCTGCCGCACACAACATTAGCCACTTTGTGAGTGTTATCCATGTTTTAGTGTTTATATTTTATGTGCAGTTTATGTTATTTTGTGTGCTATTTTCTCTTTCAGATGGCTTTTTCTATCAAGAATATTCAGTGACAGTGTGGGGTAATATAGAGCCTGTGTGTTTGTTGTGTTTGCTATAAAACGTTTATTTTAGCTTGAAAGAACATGCCTTTTTTTTGGTCTTTTTTTTAAATTGATGGTCCTGAACGCAAACCTCTATTCTGCCATTAGTTATGTGTTGCGTTATACTCAATTCGCTTTAATCTAGTATGGCTATGTGAACCTAACTCTCGTGATCTTCGGACCTTGTCCGCTGTAAATAAAATAAATGTGTAGGCGGAAGCAGCGCGATACTCCGGGAAATAATGCGCGAAAGTCAGGATGGGTAAGAATTTAGGCCTCAGCTTGCGAACTCAATAGGATCGCGAACACTCGCATATGGCGTGAAACTCGGAGTGTTAGCTTATACTCATATCTCAATTTTTTTTTTTTTGAAGGAGACACCCTATAAATTGTAGGTGCAAGTAAGTATGTTAATTGTCCGGTGTTTAAGTGCTTCTGTCGGGATGTCGGGACCGTTGCCTGTCTCCCTAGCCTTCCGCTGACGTCATGGAATGCATGGATGCGTCAGTCTGCTAATTGTGCGAGGTGACCATTTTGGGAGGTAGGGTAATTTAGAGGGGGCTTAAGAATGACAATGCGCAAATGCTTATGACGGCAGGCTTGAATTGTCATACTTCGTAACATTAATTTATTATTTCTCTCATTTATTTGATGCTTGGTTTTAATGAGTTTTGATGTATCGCTAAGTCCGATATTAAGTAACGATATATAAGGAAGGATCAACCGCCTGTGTTGGCAGTGATTTAGTGTAGAAGTGTGTATTGTTTAATTATATGTGACTATTGGTGTTATGGCATGGCTCGCTGCAAGACTGTCTGCCAGCTGTCACCTCAACACGCTAATATCACCCGTATTTATAGGGTGACAAGGCAGTGCTACACTGAGCTTAGAAAATTAGTGATCGAGCGTGTGTGAGTTAACCACGTCTCATCATTAACTTGCATATACATATATAATATATAATTAAGCATACTCATGATCATAAGCTAATACTTTGACGCCACGGGAGCTGCGTCTGGCTTTATTAATCTTGTTTACGCTTTCGCGTACGTTGTAGAGAAAACGCAAACATTTTAGGGATTAACTCTTGGGCACTTTAACGGGAGATTTTTCTTTCTTTATCTCATTTTGGTGAGTTCTAATGTCTCATGATCTGCTGCTGCTGATGGCCAGGCGTGGTATGAGGGCGCCTTGAAAGTATTTTCATATCTTTACTCATATGTTTGAATAATAGCAATTTAAAATGGCGATTATGATGTCTTTACATCACCTTAGAATAATGATATTTCATAGCATTAGCCAAGCAGTAATGAGGCGAGCCTGGAGACTTACTACGCTTTCTTCCCCTAATACGCAGTGCGCCTCGAAGCAGTATCATGGCGAGTGTGCGCAAATCCCTGAGTAGCGGCCAGTCACATGGGGTTACGGAAACTCCAACACAGCTACACAGTCACTGTTGGACGGCTGCCGCAATCACAGGTCTACAGCAGTGCAGCTGTTGATCCTCGCGGCGCAACTTAGCAGCCTAGCACAGTCACTGTTGACCTTCATCTCAACACAGCTACATCAGTCACCTGTTGACGGCTGCCCGAACACAGCTAGGCAGCAGTCACTGTTGACCTGCCTCGAGTCACAGGTCTATGCAACGATCGTCTACTGGTTTGACCTCGTCCCAAGCAGCAGCTATCACATTCACTCTGTTGACGCTCTATGCCAACACAGCTATGCTATCAGTCGGAGCGTGTTGACCTCCCAACACAGCTACACAGTCACTGTTGACCTCCGCAACACACTAGCAGCAGTTGCAGCATGTTGACTGCCTCCCGTCAACACATGCTACCCAGTGCACTATTTGTTGACCTCTCGCTAATCCAGTCTACACAGTCACCAGGGGGGGGTCGCTGTTGACCTCCGCGAACACGAGCTTGACACAGTCACGGGGGGAGGGCGTGTTGACCATCCCTAACACAGCTAGACACAGTCACGGTGACCTCCCAACACAGCTAGCACAGTCACTGTTGACTCGCTCCCCAACACGGGGTTATTTTTTGAAAAAAAAAAAAACCTTATTCTCTTACACGATAAGGTCATGTTGACGGCCTCTCCAACACAGCTACACCGTCACTGGTGAGCTCCCACACAGCTACGACGCTCTGCTTGTGTCTTTGGGGATTGAGAAGGAGGACAGGTTTCCTGTGGTGCGAATAAAAATATTATTCACACCCTTGAAAATACCCTCGCAGTTAACGGACTCGGCTTTACGGACACATTCCTTCCCCCCCTTTAGGCCGTTAAATCGAGGTCAACTGTATTTGAATTGCAGGATCAGATGAGTTTTTCAGTATTCTTTTTTTTGCCGAATATTTCATTCAGTGCAGTCGAAAGGAATATGATAAACTTACGTTTCTATTAGAATGTTTCGTTATTGTATTGAACGTAATTCTGATATGCCCCGAAGAAGCACATCGATATTTACGCGTTACTTGAGTAGATCATTCGCTCAAAGTGGCATGAAGAAGTGAGGCGCGCTAGAACATCTGGTGGCGTTAGTCTTTTCCTAATTCTCCGTGCATTAGCTAAAAGCCAATGTTACCGTAGCAATCGTACCATATATGCTGCACCTCATCCTAAGGTGAATTAAACATAATGCCTCATGACTCTTAATGTCAGGTGCCAGGTGTCCTGGACGAGCAGTAGAGAGGTATTAGGCAAGCCAAGTGATCTGAACTGCTTCGGGCTCATCTTCGACTATTTCCTCCTACCATTCGTCGAAGAATTCTGTATTAAAGATAGTTTTAATAATTACACTTGAAATTATAGAAAGAATCTACTATGGGGGGGGGGGAGGGGGGGGGAGAGGGGGGGAGGAGGGGGGGTGGGGGGGGGGGGGGGGGTTGGTGTTGGTGGAAGGGAGAGAGGGGAGTTTGGAAAGAGAGAGAAGATGGGGGTATTTTTTAAGACAGTGATTAATGGTCATAACAATACAGTCCATACTCCCATAGAAGCTTGCTTGTGAACTTTAATCATTCATTGTTTTATTCTTTTTTTACAGTTAGTTCATTAGTTTTTTTGGACCACAACTATATTTAATGCAAAAGTTACAATAAAAGGTCCAATACAAATACAAATAATATATTTCATGTCTAACAATAAAACCATTTGAAAAAAATAACATGAAAAAACTGTATTGGCAGCATAAACCAAGTTACAGGACATCAATGACGAAACAATTAAAATACCCACAAACTAAAACAAAACTTCAGACAAGCATAATCCATAAAAACCACAACTACAGAACAACCCCAGTATAAAAAAACCAACACTTGCCTAACAATTAATAAAACACAAATAAACTTCAGTAAAATTTTGAGACCAAAGGGATATACCTTAAACAACCTAACTTCGGACATTTTTGAGGGTTTTTGCATATAGCTTCGTGTAGATTGTATGTTCCAAGCCCTGGTTTGGTACCCCTAGTAATTAGTCCAGGGATGTTTGGGAAATTGAAACCAAGTAATGAAAAAAAATAGTGGAAAATCTGTGGGTGTTATTAAAAATTTTGAAGTCCAAAGTATCATCGATATCGACAAACTTGGGGTAGATTTAGCTATTTTGGACACTCACAGGCTTTGCCATATACAGGCCTGTAGACTTTAGTGGCGGCTAATTTCGGACAGTCAGGGAAAACTTTGGACACCTGGGGATTAAAAAAAAAAAAAATGCACACTTCTGTGGTGAGTGAGAAGTTTAAAAATAGACAGACAGAGTACAAAAAATATTCCTTCTTTTACCCGTACAATTAAAAGCACTCAAAAGGCACTGAAACACTTGGGAGTCAGGTCATTTTCAATAGGGGGCCACAAACTTTCCTGAAACCCCAAACACCCCAAAAAACCCACAAAAACTTTAAAAAAGAAAATATTTGGAGATAAGTACAGGATATTTAAGAATATTAGAGTGGCATTTCATTACATAGACAAAATATGATGAGAAAGATAATATAATTACTACAATGATCCGACCAAAAATGGAATATGCTGCCATTGTAGGGGTCCCCATATAAAAGAAACATGTGAAAAAGTTGGAGAGGCCTAAAAAAGAGAATGGCCAGAGAAGGTTGGGGG
>JACEEZ010002959.1:0-14254 GCA_016584305.1 Chionoecetes opilio | reverse complement strand
AAACCTTCATGTAATGTTAGGTTTTTTCTTTTTTTTTGACAACCATGACCGCCAAAAAAAGCCACATGGAAAACAATAACTCGGTCACTTGTCACAGAGTATTCAAGCCACTCATACCTTTTATACTACTGATTTTGGGAAAGACCTGGTCTGAGAACCAGACTGTACTTTAGATACACTTTAAGTCTCGGCTGCGTGGGTCCTTCTTCAGGCTTTGTGGCTAGATCCTGCACCTGTTCCAAAAACAGGTGTGGGTATATCAGGATTATCACTTGTATCTATAGAAATCTCTATAATACATATACTTATAATTTCAAGGTTTGTTAGCAAACATATTTTCAACTTTTAAAATGAAACATCAAACCAATTTTTCTAAAAAAATTTTGAAAAAAAAGGGTTTTGCTCTGGCATGGAAAATGGATAATATTCCTTTTTATTGTTTTTGGGTAGCAGGTTATAGCAGCATTTTGGGGGGGCTAGTCCTTGACTTGGGGGGGCTAAGTCCCCCCTACCCCCCCGCGGTGACGCCACTGTTCTCAATGCAGATGAAGGCAGCAACATCTATTGGATTGAAGAAAGAATGTGTTGCCCTCAGACTTTTCGAGCACCTAATGGTTCATGTATATACCAGATGCAGTGATACCTTTGCTTGCACAGCTATGCTGTTATCGTTATAGGTAGTAGGACTTGTGTGTCGAATTGATATAGAGCTTCATGTCTGTATTTATCTATCATGATGCAACTTCGGTTACCAGGGTGCAAGGGCAATTTAGGTATCTTTTTCAATCAGACACATCCTAACTACCTAAAAACGCCAACAATGCCTCTACATGTGAATGTACATTTTCTTGTACATTTTCCTTCCAGGAATCCCTTCGGACTTGTTTCTGTCATTGCTGGGATCATTGCTAAGCATGTCTTCCTTTTCTTCCCCCTTTAGCCACTGCAGCACACACATTGTGGACTTCCTGCACCATGTCCCAACTCACTTTCAAAGTAATTTTTTTATTGAATGCTTCATATGTAATGTGGAGTGCTTTAAGTGAACAAGTGACTCAAGAAATTTCACATCATGATGCACTTGTAAACCTACTCCCAACAGTATGGCCTTCACCTTTGAGAAACTGTAATACGGGATTGTTTTCTTCTTTTTTCTCAGTTTGGAAGTGTGTAAAGATGGAAATTGAGAGAGAAAGAGAATAAGAGTTCCAGAAAAGTAAGTTGAAGAGTTGTTTTCACTAATGCTAACCCAGCCTTTCCACCAAGGTGATAATATTGCTTCTATGATGTATGGGGGTTAAACTAATGCTTGCCCAATCCTACCTTTCCTTTCTGTGCCTATAGTGTGTGGGGGCCAACCCCATTGGAACCTGTGTTACTAACCTCTGCACAATTTCTCCTTTGTGACTCTAACCTTCTGGGGAAATGCCACCTATTCACTGACAGAGAGATGGTTCTACAAACTTCTCAGTTAATGAATGTAATCCTATACTAACATGAAATGATAAACTGAATGCATTTTGATGAATTTAGTTACATCACTATACCAAAAGTTTACAAGCAGTATCTCGCCTTACCTTTATTATGAATTTGTGACTGGGATGCATTTTTGACTGACAATATGGGGGGTCACATTATATTAACCATTAACCATAACCCTTTATTGGTTCCTGCCCCTTTGGGAGTAATAATTTGTCTGGATTAAAAAGATTTGCCCTAATATGTACTACAGTACATACTCCATTATCTGTCCTCATTCACAGACATGTGGCTGTTGCCATGTACAGTACCGTATGTCAATTACATGTATATACTTAAAAAATATTTTTTTGTTGCGTCTGCTTTCAATATGATCGTGTAGGAGTCATACTATATATTGTAGAATTGATTCTGAACATCTTCAGCAGCGGCGGCTTCGGGGTATGCGCCGACTTCAGCTACAAACCATGACAGGCGAATGGAGGGCGGCAAGGGAGCAGATGCCAGATAGACAAAGAGGCACAACAGTGCCGTGGAGCATCTGAGCAACACTCCTCAGGCTGGTGTTGGCTCAGGAGAAAAACACTTAAGCCTAAATCGCATCAATCATTGGAGGCATACCCCGCGGGGCAAATCGCCAAAGACGCTACAAGAAATTCCCCTCGCTCAACGGTGTCCTGTGGTGCGCGTGCGATCGACGTGCCGCCTTTGCGGCAGGAGTTAACCGTCTGCTGGCCCACTCACTTGATGCCTAACTGACCTGAATTAACGTGTCTCATACCTGTTTATATTGAGCCAGACATAAAACCCAAATAGATAAAGAATGAAATAATACAAGGACACGTTCATAAATACACATACAAATCGACAGAAATTTTTTTTAAAGACATACAAATATGCTGTCAAAACTATACATTTCACGGATTTTCAGGCAGACACCGATAGAAAATAAGAGGCAGGCCCGACAAAAAAAAACTTGTCCACTTCAGGAACTGGGTGTATGTATACTTTACGCTTCATTCCCATGCAAGGAAGCTAGAGACACGTTATGTAGCTTCCTTGTTCCCGTGTTTGATGTAGTGGGGGGGAGGGAATTAGGGTTGTGTGGATGCCGTGGGAGGGGGGGGTGTGTGTGGGGGGAAAGAGGAAGAGGGTGTTATAGTGACAGCTGTGGTGGTGGTGGTGGTGAGATGGTGTGAGACATGAAGAGGAGAAGGAGGAGGGATAAACCTGCGAAAGGAACTCTTTTTTTTTCTTTTTTTTCCCTTCTCTTAATTCATGTCTCACACCATCTCATCTCTCACCACTAGTTTGGTGGGAAAAGAGTTAGAACGCCCTCGGAAAACGCCCAAAGAAGCCCAAGCAACATGGAACACAAAGAAGACCAAGCAAGAAAGTCTTTAAACATTTTTCCGAGGTCGTTCTAACTTTTTTTCCACCAAACTAGTTACCAACTCATCATTTAGTGCCTGCTGCACCAGATTGAGACAGCATTTTTGGAGGTTCCCGTCTCCCAGCTATCTGGCTCATGGATTTGCCACCACTGTACAAAGTGACTATATGTGTCTTCTAACAATGGATTGATTTGTCAGGCAAAATGCATCTGTAGACCTGGGGGAGGGGGTAGAGGAAGGTGGGGTGATGGGGAAATTTAGGCGCAAGGAGCAAAGATGGCAACCCTTCCCCTTCATACATATCTTAGTGCAGCCTGAGCGATGTGGAGCACTGTGAAGACTAACCCCCCAGCCCAGTGAGATGTCAGATATACGAAAAACCCCGAGAAATTTTAACACATCACTGAGAAGGGCAAAAAATCTGGAAGACGTTTCTTGTCCTAATTTTTTTTTTTTTGCAGTGACTAATATATATATATTTTATATATATATATATATATATATATATATAAAATTTATATTTATAAAATTTTATAAAATTATATAAAATATATATAAAATATATATTATTTATTTATTTATTTTTTTATTTACGTGGAGTCGACCCTAGCGCGTCTGCCCTTATTTTTAAAAGGAAAGGCGTATGATATTATAGAGACAAGATAGTATGACAGCAGAGTGGTATATAAGGTGGATGGATAGGTACAGGAAGTAAAATAGGAAGGAATCCTGCTAATTCGAGTGTTTAAAAAGGTTGACCAAAATATCTGGTTAAATTTTATAGTTCATAATTTTGTTGTTTTGTATGGCCTGCAATGATTTAAATGTTGAAATGGATCTCGATTACAAATCTTCAATCTTCATTCATCTCGTTCTTTCATGCTGTTCCACCATGTAAATCCAATGCGGAATTTTTTTGTGTTAACAAAAAATAAACTAAGTCCAAGTGATTTGTGGTTCTCTTCATTATGTTACTGGATAACGACAAACATATTTTGGCTTGTACTTAGAGCATATTGCTATTAGTAATGTTTTATGGGTGTTGAACAGTCCATGGCCCGTACCGAGAGTCATGAGAAGGTTGAGCGACGACCTTCGTTGACAGGAAGGGTACCATAAAAGGGATTTTTTTCGGAACGAAGAGCAGCGATGTAGGTCGGCACAAAGAAAACGGTCACCTTCTTTGTCTTTGACGACCGTCGTCGCGGGCTCTTCGTTCCGAAAAATACCCCTTTTTTATGGTACCCTTCCTGTCAACGAAGGTTGTCGCTCGCCCTTCATCATGACCTCGGTACGGGCCCATTAGTCCTTTAGCGGCTAATGGTCTGTGCAACACCTAAAAACATTACTATATCTGCAATATGCTTAGAAAGTGAAACCCGTAAATATTCCTCAATCAGTTAATATAACAGCGCAAATGGTCATATGCTCTACGCGGGCCGCTGGAGCGGCCCGCCGTGAGCCCTCTGAGCAAATTCCCAGCGGCCCTACGTCGTACACTTCCGTCGGGCCGCCGGTAAACATACGGAGGGCCTCCGGAGGCCTCCGTCTTTGTGTTTGCTGGGTTGTCTTTTTTTGAGAGTTCGCCTCTTTTCTTTCTAGATTTTTAATTTCCCCCTTTTGCCCCAGTCTTTTCCATTGTCTAATTATTTTCTGAAGTCAAACTACGGAGGTAGAGTGACTGATCCCCACAAACGATTAAAACAGCTGATGTTATGATGTGTAAGGCCGTGTCACATGAGCGATATTTTCCGGCAATTTTTGGGGTATTTTGCTACCAAACGATCCCCGTAGTGGGGGCAAAGAGTGCGCGTGTTTTTCGTCACACGGCGTTTTCGGCTACGAGCATCTTCCTACCAGAGTAGCGAAGATCTGTATTCTTCTATCTTAGCTACTCTGCTTTTACTGCATTTATGAAATGTCCTTCCCTCTTCACATTTCCCTTGATAACCATAAATAAACCACTCAAACCTTACTTGTAATCCTAAATCAAATAAAAATAACACATACATATGTATCATATTATCCCCGTTTCTATAGTAAAAACACACGCAGCCTATTAAAAATCTGTTTTTATCAACACTTTCCGTCATTACTCCTCATGACAACTCATAACTTAACTATATATCTAAAACATTTCGTAAAAAAAAATCTAAATAACACACATGACCATATCCCTGCACGTGTCCCTTTTATACATAGTTAAATCCTATTTATTTTTCCCCCTACTCACCAAACCCTTTATTTTCCTCCACTCATCTTTATTTTTCTCCTCTCCTCTCACTTATTACTATTACATACAAATCATACAGCTAATTCCCTATATACCCCCCCACCTATTTGCCCTAACTCTCACTAAGCTGCTACAACATCTCTTGACCACCCAAGATTGTCATTTCTCTTTATTTCACTTGCAATGTGTATTCCGTACAAGTCTTGCGTGGCGTCGGCTGCTCCGAAATGTAAACAAGGATGCCGGTACTGGTGGCAAGAGAACGAACATGCGTGACTCCGCGTTTGCTACCAAAAAGTTGCCGGTATCGGGCGTCCAAAAGGTACCAAAAAAACCAAAAGATGCCGGAAAGTGTCCGTATGACATGGCCTTAAAGCTGATCTATCCCCTAAATACGGCTAAAAAAATATGGCTCCATAAAAACGCTCTGAGATACGTGCTTCAGCAGGTTTTTTTTTATTTTTCATCGAAGAAAAAAAAAAGTGAGAGACTTTATCATTGTATAAAGTAAACTATTTTGTTTTATTTTTAAATTTTTTTGATTTTTTTTGCTAATTTTTCAGATTATAATTGTTGATGATTGTCAAAAATCCCTACGTTCTTAAAAATTTTGCCTGGGTGTCCCTACGTCCCTACTAGTGAGGCAGCTTAGGTAGTTGATGGGGACATGCCGGATAAAAGCACCACA
Source organism: Chionoecetes opilio (assembly GCA_016584305.1). Classification (NCBI taxonomy): domain Eukaryota; kingdom Metazoa; phylum Arthropoda; class Malacostraca; order Decapoda; family Majidae; genus Chionoecetes; species Chionoecetes opilio. Next base: position 8,460 of record JACEEZ010002959.1, on the reverse strand, counting down.
TTTTGTCCAGGTATTCCTCAGAATCCAAGCTTCAATTCTAGAACCGGCGCCAACGATCCAACATTTTTTTTAAACACAATCTTTATTTTTTTTATTTTTTTTTTATTTAACATTTTGTGCCTATAGCGCCTGTAGGCAATAGTGACCCCCGGGCTCGGTAGTTAAGCCCCGGGGGTTCACTTGAGGGCTGTGGGTGGTTGGCCCTCGTCCGTGGTGGCGCAGGCAGGATTTTTATAGTGACGCCCGTGATTAGAGGCTCATGCCGCCCCCCTGTGTCATCCGATGCACTCGCAAACGAAGGTAGAGTTAATGGCAGGGCATGTGGGTGTTCTTAGGGCCCCTCGACGGTGCAGAAAGATTTTTGGGTTTTTTTCGGGGATCGAACTCGGGTCACCGAGAACGCCACTGAGAGACGCTAACCACTGCTAAACCCCCTCCCCGATAGGATGCCTGCATAATAGAACTTTTTTTTTTTTTATTTAATTAAATGCTATTACACCGCCGTTTCTGGATGCAAGAATTCTCGACGGTGTGCTGTGGTGTATCTGCTTCCTCATACTAATGTCACCACATTCAATGCTAATGGCGTTTGCATCCCCCACATCCTGAAGCTACTTGAATCCTGCAGAAGAGTCGATGTGGTCTGGGACAGCTACATTGCCAGCAGTATCAAGGAGTCAACTAGAGAGAAAAGGGAAAAAGGGGTTGCGGAGAAAGGTTTGGCGGTCCAACCAAGGTGCCCAGCAACTTTGGGCCCCACTTCCTCCGGGATTCCACAAACAAGGGGGAGCTTTTCCAGTTCCTTTTTAGACAAAGTCGGCTCCAATGACTGGCCAGACGGAAAGGAGGTCTTCATAACACAGGCCAGATGTGATCAGCAGAGGTTCCGACCACTCCATGCCACGAGTGACCATGAAGAGGCCGATACAAGGATTGTCGTTCACCTGAAAGATGCGCTGGACAAGGGATGCACCACCTGTTTGGTAAAGCACTGTCGACACAGACGTCGTTGTCATACTGATAGGAAAGTATCATTCCCTGACCAGCCAGCATCAGATGGCAGCCATCTGGGTAGCCTTTGGAACTGGAAAGAAACTTCATGTACCTGGTAAACAATGCCATATGCTATGCTCTGGGAAAAGATAGGGCAACGCACTGCCTATGTTCCACAGCTTCACGGGCTGCGACACAACTTCCGCTTTCCCTTTGGGGAAAGGGGAAAAAATCGGTATGGGAGGCTTGGAATGCCTACGTGGAGGTGACGGAAGCCTTCAACAACCTCATGATCACCCTTTACATGACTGACATGAACTGCAAGGAATTCCCCGTTGCTCGAGCGCTTCACCGTGATCATCTACAATAAGAAGAGCAACTTGGACTCTGTGAACGAGGCACGTAGGGAACTCTTCCCCCCAGAAAAAAAGGACAATGGAGAACATTCCCCCAACGCAAGAAGCCCTTTTGCAGCCACACTGCGCGCAGTCTACCAAGCTGGAATCTGGGCAACCAGTGATCATTGTGAGCAAAGCCTCCAACCTCAGAGGGCTTTGGATGGACTCTAGAGAGTGCAACGAAGACCTGGCGTCCTGTGTGCTCCAACCTGCCGTGGCATCCCAGGCCTGCAGCGGACTGATCAAGTGGTTGCAAAAGCGCCATGTGCACGTGTGGAGGACGATGCTCATGCAAGAAGGCGCGGTGGAAGTGCACATAACTTTGCAGCTGCCGATTTGAGAAGTAGCTTAGGGCCGGGTTAGTGTGAAATGTAGTAATTGAATTTTTTGGCAGGGGAAAAGGGATTTAAGACATTAACACTGCATGTTTTCCATGTTTTAATGTCAGTTGTTAGCAGATTCCTCCATTAAAACCTTTGAACTGAAACCCTTTATGCTTTGCTCTCCTACTTAATTGTGTACTAAGTACGATTATTTCATGTGATTGAATTATAAACACCCCTAATGGGCCAAATAATGAGCCAACCCCTACTCAGAAAATACCTTAAAAACAAGAAACATGGCAATTTTGCAACATTTTGGGTAAATATACGCACGGTCCCGAAAGAGTTTACATTTTTTCTTGATTTTCGTATGTGTTAAATTGCTCACATTACAAAATGTATCGTAGAAGCATAAGAGTGGTCGTATCGCTTGGCGCCGGTTATAGAATCAGAGCTGGGAAACCCTAAAAGATTGCCTGATCAAAATTGGTGCTTTTATCCGGCATGTTTCCCCATCCCTTTGAAATTCGGTGCTAAGCTGCCTCACTTTTAACGCCCTTAAAACATTGTCAAAAGTCCCTACGGTTGGCAAAAACTGCCTTCTCACGCCCAGACCTTTCCTTTCTTATAAAAATCGTCTGTTGTTAGTCATGAAATCAGAAAAAGTAACTGAATATACCAAATGAGTTAGTGGACACTAAAAAACGTCTACCCAAATTACAATAGAAATGACGTTCTGGGCCTCAAGGGGTTAAGTTGTAGAAATGCCCGCGCTAGATTTGCCCCTGTGGTATAACGAGGGCGTCCAGTAGATAATGCGTCTACCCTCTAATCTGCGCATGAGCGCCAGAGGACTGTGCTCTCGTGTCGAGCGATGCCATAGCAGCGCGCTAGATGTACGATGTTTCCTTTTCATTTCATCCATCCTGCCGCGTTGAGAGGTAAGAAACTTCTCAGGTCGTGCCTCACCCCTTGGCATATTCTCCAGGCTCTTCTCCCTTTTCGGCAGACCGTAAAGGGTTTGGTAAGGGTTACAAAAACTTTAAGTTAGGTTAGGTTAGGCGCGCCCCGCTATGGCATCGCTCGACACGAGAGCACAGTCCTCTGGCGCATGCGCAGATTGGAAGGTAGACGCATTATCCTACTGGACACCTCGTTTATACCACACCCCCAGCTCACTCTCTAGCATCACTCACACGAAAATCGAGTACCAGCAGCGTAATGCGCATTACGCTGCGCATCGTAAAGCCTACCGTAGCTAACAGTTAAGTCGCCAGGACAACTTTTTTTTCTGTTTACAGACGTGTGGTGGCGTTAATAGTTTGGAGAGTCTGTGTCATTTTGTGTCTTCATCTGTGTCATATGGCTATAAATGAACATATTACAAAAATGTCTAAAAAGTGGCTACCAACAGTAGATTGGGCCATCTAGTGTTTATTTACTGAGTGTCGTACCGCTGTCGTCGTCGCCCGAAAAAAAATGTGTAGCGAAATTTGAAACCGTCTATACTTGTAGATACAAAGCATAAAATAACGCTGAAACAGGGTAGATTATACAGTCATGATATAAACTACTGTGTATTATCTTCAGTGGCACATACAAATCAGTCTTCTTCTTTCTAGGTGGGGAGCTAAACCACGGTTTTCAGTCGCAGTTCAAAGCCTATTTTCCGGCTGGCTCCCTGAGGGCTTGTAGGATTAGGCCCTAACTCTCTGCTCTTTTTACCCAAGCCTTTTCTAGAAATACTTTAACCCCTTCAATGATTCTTCTATTGGTGTCCTGTACCCTACTCAAACCTAAAAGAAATTCCATTATCCCATCTATGTTCCCCTCCCCACTCTATCCCCACTGATCCACGCCTACCTCCCGTGCCACTATTGCTATAAGCCCGCTCTCTTTCCTCATCATACCTTGGACACATTAATACCAGGTGATCTACAGTTTTCATCTAGTCTACCCATACACTTTTGGGACATATCTTGCTTCCTTCGTTTGCCCATCTATATGTTTACTATTGACCTCCAGAGATTTTGTCCTTGCTTTAAATAATAAACCACTCCCCAAGCTACCATCATAAAAGACCTCACACTTTGGTGTGGTCTTCCCCTTGTACCAATTCAGAGAACTCTTACCCTCCATCCTCTGTCTCCACATCTCCCTGCCCTGCCTCTGAACTTGGTCATTCACCTTTCGCTTTAACTCCCCCTCACTAGACTGGTGTATCCTATCTGTGAAACCCTGTAACCCACACTTCCTCTCCCACCGTCTGCTTGATCTATCCCATTTACTACTCTGTCCTATCCACTCATAAACTTTTGAGCCCACCTGTTTTCATCCATTTTTCTAAAGCCTGATTTTGTAATTAAGCACTGACTTTCCTTTTTCTCTCCGCAAAGGTACTCCACCCTGCCTCTCCCCTGATCGCCTCCACTGCTACATACCTGTTTGACTCTAGTGCAAGTCTACCTACCCTGTTCTGTACTACCTTTTAACTTGTCCAGCTCTCCTACCGTCCACCTCATACACTCTGCCCATACATGAGGTTCGGTACTGCCATGCCTTTCCACAACCTCTTACTACCTCATACCTGTTTGCCCTCCCATCTTGCTACACTCCCAAAGCTTCCCACCCACTGATTTGTTTTTTCCTATTTTTATCCTGTTTCGTCCTATCTGCTCCCTTCCCATCTACCGTGATACCTAGGTATTTATAATGACTCGGTGCGCCCTATCCTCAGGTCTCCCATTTCCCAAACTCCTACCTCATCTGCTGCCTCTCCATTTATAACTAGGACCTGACTTTTCTCACTTTTTAAATTTCACCCCAAAATCCCTCCCATACTGTGCGACTATATGTAGCATCTCCTGAAGTTCTCCACTGTCCTCACTCATGACAACTATGTCTCAGCATATAGTAAACTGCTCAACTTTTCCTCCCCCAACCCTTATCCCATAGCCCGAATTTCTCAACCTAATTGCTAATTCCTCTGTATATAAGCCAAAAAGTAACGGTGATAACACGCAGCCCTGCCTAACCCCTCTTCGACTACCTACCCACTCTGTCTCTATGTCCCCAAGCTTGTACACTGCCCGTGTGTCCTCATCCTCATACATACTATCTATTATGCTGACTATTCTGTCACTAATCCCAATTCTAGACAGTAGTCTACAAAGCAAACCCCTATTGACCCTATCATAAGCCTTTTCAATGTCAAGGAATGCAAGGTATTCTTCCCACCCATCCTATTCATTTTTTCTATCACTGAACTAACTACGAACATGTTGTCCTCACCTCTCCTATCCCTGCGAAAGCCATTCTGTTCCTCCCCCATTACTCTATTTCTCTCACAACATTCACTAATCCTACCATTTAGTAACCCACTGAATATCTTTCCCACCGTATCCATTACTGCTATTGGTCGATAATTTTTCAAGAGCTTTCTACTTTTGTGCCCTCCCTTGTGTAATAGAGTAACCCTACCCTCATTCCATTTCCTTGGGACTCTCTTATCCTGCCAAATCTGCCTAAAAAGCCTATACAACCCATCCACCATACCCCCTCACCCCCCCTTTTTTATACAATTCGTTTGGTATACCATCCCTGCCTGCTGCTTTCCTATTTTTCAGCTTTTTTAAGTAACTTCCTTACTGAAATGTTCATCCATTCCCTCATCTATCTTCCTTTTACTTCCTATATTTACTTCACCTAATTCTACCTGCTCAGTCATGCCCCCCACCTCCGCCCAAAACTTCTTGATCTCCCTCTTAATACTCTCAGGTCCTTTCACCACTTCGTTTTCCCCTAAAATTTCATCTACGCACGGTTGCTCCCTGTCTCCTCTCCTCTAAGAAAAGTATACCAAACCCGACCCCCTTCCTCACCCTTCTCCCTTTGTTCCTCTACAATTTCCCTCTCCATGTTTTTCCCTAGCCTTCCTAATAAGCGCTTTTACTTCTTTTCTGTTTTTTTCTTATACCTATCCCATGCCTCCTCATATTCTAACCTTCCTCTATCCCATCTACTTCCTTTTCGAGTCTCTTTCGTGCCCTGTTCTGCTCCTTTCTTTCCTTTCCCCGCCCTCTTAATCTCACTTATTCCCCACCTATTGCACTTTTTTCCCCGGGTTTCCTTTGCTTCACTTTACCTATCCTCTTCCAGCTATTCCATCTATTGTCTCCCACAGACGCTGGTTCATTTCATCCACCCCCCTTTCCTCCTTCCAACTACCTGTTTCAGTCCCTCCTAAAATTTTCCCAATTTGCCTGTCTAATGTCCCATCTTTGTTGTGCATTTTTCTCCTTTTCATTCTCCCTTTGTTTTTTACTTGTATAATTAAGACTATCATGTTGTGGTCACTATTTATATCTACCAGACCCTCCTCATCTATCCACATATCCTTCACCATCTTCCTGGCTTTTCATTTACTAGCACATAAACTATAGCTGATTCCTCCCTCTCTCTGCCCATGTTACTCTACCCTCTGCCATTGTCGTATTTAGGATTTCTAACTCGTTGGCCTCAAAAAAATTTAGGAGAGTATCCCATTCCCATTTACCTGCTCCCCTAGTATACCTATGTGTCCATTCATGTCCCCCATAACTATTATCTGTTCCTGTCTGTGTTTTTTGCTAATTTAAACTACTAATCTTGTTTATATTTCCTTTCATTTTCTATACTAGCCCCCCTCCCTTCAACTGTCCTATAGCAGACTACTGAGATGATCGTCCCCTTTTTCTCCTCTTCTTTGTACTCTATCTAGCAGCAAAAATATCTTCGCTTGCCTTCACAGGTTCCTACATCTAGCTCCTCAACATCTATACCTGCATCCTGCCTGACAATAAACACCCACCCCGCCCCCTTTTCTAGGATTCTTGCTTCTACCCTTATTTTTTAAAGGGGATACCCCTCTGTTCTTACATTTATCCTCTCCCCAAGGTGGGATTCCGTGACCCTACTCATCAAAACCCCATTCACTTAATTCCCCGGAAATGTCCTCTAATTTGCCTACCCCCAACCCCTGACATTAATGCATCCAAATCGCATAGATTTCTACACCTTCCTTGGTTCCTTTTTCTAACACTGGGTCTTCCCTTATATCTTGAAGCCCTATGCCTCCCATTTTTCCCCGTAAGACCTAGTTTTCCCTGCTAGCTAACCTAACAGCCTTCTCTAACTGGTCCCCGTACGCCTCTGTCCCCATCTTACTTAGGTGGACACCATCTCTGGTATACATCGAGTGCTTACCATAGAAAGTGTCCCACCCGTCCACAAACCGCAACCCCATATCCTTGCACAGCTCCTCTATCTTGCTATTTAGACTTAAGGCCCTCGACAGCCACTCCTGACCCACATACTCCCTAGGGATCACACCACAAATCACCCCTTTCCTACCACTCTCCTTGACCTTCTCTAACAGGGCCTTGTACCTAGTTACCAACTCCTCCGACCTCGCCTTGCCTACGTCGTTCCCCCCGACGTGCACCACCACAACCGCATCCTTCCCTGTGCCTACCATCAGCCTGTCCAGTCTATCTGTAACATCCTGCACAGATGCCCCTGGATAGCACACCCTAGTCCTCCTGTCCCTGTCCCTCTCACAGAAGTTCTGGTCTAGGTACTTCACCTGAGAGTCTCCCACCAACACCACCTCAGGCCCTTTCCACTCCTGTCCCCTGCTTGCTGTTCCTCCACACCTCTACTCTTCACCCCCATATCCTCCTCCCCCAGCACAGCATACCTGTTGTGCAACGGCACCTCACCTGACTTTTCTGCCCCAGCACTACCTGGCTTGCTTCCCTTTCCTACCACCCGCCACTCTCCCTCCTTGGGCCTGGTACCTCCACTTGCCGGCCTGGTAACTACACCTGCCTGCCGTACCTCTACACCCTCCTCAAGGCTGTGGACCTTCTGCTGAAGGTCCTTCACCTCGCCCTGCATGGTACTAACCAGCATCCCAGTACCTACATTTCCCTCATCCACTACTCCCTTAAGCCCCTTAACCTCCTCCTGCAATGCCTTTACCTGTTCCTGTAAGGCACACACCACACATTCCCTCACCGAGGACCGCAACATGTCACACCCACCGCACAGGATGTAAACATTAACCACCTCTTCCACCCGCTGGTTACACGTGGCTTGGGCCACACCTACCTCCTCTGTAGGGAGCACAGCTACCTCCTGACCCCCTGCGGCCACGTCAGCTGTAGCTACACCCTCCACAACCCCTTCTAGAACCCCACATATCTCCATATTTCACAAGAACTAGCAAAATTCAATCACGAAACACTTAGCTCAGGTCCACACGTCCTGCCTCCACGGAGTCCCACTGCTCAATCAGTAGTGATGCTATAATTCGTAATATATGGCGCCTGGCGACATCACTGCAGGTGGCGACTTTACTGTTATCTACGGTAGTGTGGACGGGCCTTTAGAGGGTTTATGGAACTGTCGCCGATGGGAATTCTCGCCGAAACAACAAACTAGAACTCTCGTCGACGTGTAAATTTTAACCTAACCAGGACAATGGCACCTAATCTAACCTAACTGATCAAGCTAACGATAGTATTTCATCCCTGAATGCAGAAACACGGGTAACACTTGATTAAATGTATATATTGGGTCCTGTAATATCAAGAATTGGAACACTCGACGACGGCGGCGAGAATTCCTATCGGCGACAGTTCCAGGTACCCTTACAGTATGAGTATTTTTATGATTTCTTTTCTTTTTTTCTACAAAAAAACTGT
>JACEEZ010002958.1:0-13202 GCA_016584305.1 Chionoecetes opilio | reverse complement strand
AGAAAGAGATATCGAGACCAGAAATACATTTTTTTTTATTTTACATCGAAAATACATACATAGGCATAGCTACATTATTTATAGTGAGGAAATACAAGGGAACGGCAGGCACCACACTTAAAACGACTAAGTAACACACCTAAGATAGTTGTAATATAGATGTAGTGAGAAACAAACCGACACAATAGGCACACCACACGCGACAAACGACACAGCGCAACTACCTCACTCTCTGACGCCGAGGCAGAAAAACTGAACGAAATGCGGCGACCAGTAAAAGACGAGAGAGAAGCTGAAAGTTTTCCTGTTTGAAATTGTCACGACAGGGAACAAGGGCAACATGGCTGGAGTGTGTCCGATACACGTCGGTTTCTTGGGACACCCTAAATATTATATATCTATATATTATATATTATATTAATATCATAGTATATACTTTATCTCCTATATATATATATATATACTATATATATTATATATACTATATATATATATAATAATATAACAGGAAACTACCTTTAGCCGGAGATATCCGGACTTCAGGGTAGCGGTTAATGGAAAAGTCCGTTTATGGGTAAGTATACTTACAAAGTGAAAGATGCATTTACTTAAAATAAAACATAATATTGTATGATTGTTTCGCTACCTTATAGTAGATCATTGTAGAACTGTTAATTCACCATAATAGACATGCCACAGCACAACATAGCACTCCTGTTCTTGTTGACTAGCAGTATAAATGACACTCAGTAAGTAGTACCGTAAATTTATAAACTAAAGAACTCAAATGCGTATATGCAAAGACCTAACACGAAATTTAATATACTAAAGGAACACTTTTTTTTCTTCTATTGTATTTGTTTAGTGTACTCACTGTATTTGTTTAGGGCTAGGCAGTGGTCAGAAAACTCCAGGTCCGGGTTTCGTCTGGGTGTCTGACAGGCGTGATAGTGGCCATCAGGCACTGAGTCTTGACAGGTAATGATGGTCAGGCCACAGCAGGATAGGCTGTAGTGATGGCCCCGGCACAGATTACTGGCGCTGTCTTTGTTTCATTGCGCGGTTGCGAACATGTTTTGATATCGGGTCTGCTTGAGTGCTTTGCGACGTTCATGTAAAAGTCTTGTTTTGTAACAATTAAGTTGCAGACTTCTGGAGAGATAAAAATTGTGACGTGTGCAAAGTTGATGTAATTTGTAAGACGTTAAGTGCTGATTCCCATGACACTTCAACGGTTTCATTCTTCCTCCTCACTTTCGCTCCCAGGACGTTACTGCTCATTTTCATTTTTTACGGCTGACAATTATTTGTCGTCATCCATACTCATTGTCACAGAAAATATCTTCAGAAAACTGCCAAGCCACTCATCTAGTATATTTTCATCCATCCTGCCATGTCGATGTGAGAGTCTTTGGAAGGCATCAGCTCACAGATGTGATTATTATACTGTGTCTGGACTTGTCCTCAGTAACTGTCGGGAATCCTTCGAATTCGGGTTCGTCCGATTTCTCACCAACGTCCCATGACTTGAGGCCATAATTTGCCCCTAATTCAAAATACCACTCGGTCGTCGGTACACTGACCTTGCCCACGGACTGATAAACACTAATTTCATAGCGCATGGCGCAGTCATGGCGGGAGTAAACAGGTGGCGATAGGTGGCGTCCACGTCCTACGCGGCAAAATTAAAAGTTAAACTCATTCGTTACTTTTTTATTTTTAATACTATTTACTTACCTGCCACAAATTCGGTATTGGGTTATTCCAGTTGTTGGGTATCCGGATAAAAGGTAATTTTCCTGTATTTATATAATGTATATATATATATATATATATATATAATATATAGATATATATATATATATATTATAGTATAATATATATATATATATACTATATATACTATACCGTATGCCGGCGCATAAGAGCACTCCGCATAAGGACGCCCACCCTATTTTACAAAGAGGTTTGAGAGAAAAAAAAAGAAATATTGCAGTTTTGATGGAAATTTATATTTTCGTAAAATTATCAAGTTCAATAAAAAATAAGATTGTAGGGGAAAGCAAATGATTATAATTTATGAGCATGTACCAAATAAAATATTCCACTGTGCAGTTGAAATGCTGAATGAAAATTATTACTAGTTAAAATGTAAAGAGAATGACATGTAACCAAAATCGGTCTATAAATCATAAATCATTCATCATATTGCAGATGCCCCACGATTGATATTCTAAATATTTTGCTACCTCATGCCAAATAGGCTTGAGTTAATGTTGTAGGTATTCCTTTGTTGCTTTTTGATATGTGTTTCGACATTGGGGAAAATTTGCAGCATAGATATTGGTATTTTTTGGTAGTGGGCTTTCAAAAGTCCTAGGACTATTACCTACATCATAGTGGTAAGCTTTCTTCATTCTGAGTATTTTGAACCCCATTCCCATGGCGCAATGAATAATAATGGCATTACACGTAGTAACGAACTAATTCTACCATTACTTCAGCCAGAAAGTTAAGTAGGTTAATTTAGATTAGGTTAGGTTAGCGGTGAGGGTTGGTGTAGTAACAGAGATATAGAGAAAAAACGAAAAATACCAATAATATGGCTAGTGTTAAGCGTTAGCAAGTTTGCGGGGGCCGACATGGTAGGGGCGGCTGCCTCCCACACATACACACATGCAAACAAACATTGATTTCGACAACAAATTGAGAGCCAGATAATGCAAGGACACATCAAAAAAACTATCAGGAGGACTAAGTTTCGGCCTCGAACGGTGGTTGTACAATAACAAAACATCACAAAGATATTTGATAACAATGGTAACCTCTGTACCTTGTGTTATTGTTGAATTGTTGAAGAGGCACGTGCGGATCGACGATATTGGCACTGGTTACACCTATGAATCTTCACAGTCGCGAGGGTTGAGTAGTGTATTCAGGAATGGTCACGGGAAGGCTGAGTCACAATACTGAAAATCACGGGCAGCGTTTCCGTCAGCCGTACCTTGTATTCACACTATTCGGTCACGTTCTGTCATTTTCGGCAGTTCCTGCCTTCACCCCTCTAAGCAGAAATGGTGCCTCAGAGGCTTGCTTGAAGAAATTGCCATTAATAGCACTTCTGTCGGATGAAAGAAGAGGAGTTGAACTCTAAGACATTGTTTGGGTCACATAAAGCCTTGAGAAAACGACAATTATTAGCACGCACAGTTTCATTACGTAAAAATATTCTTCCCCAGAAACTGTTACGTGACAGGGACAGTGATTGTATTTGGAGCCGTACGTGACGGCGGCGCAAACCGTTGTGTTAACACGGTCAATTTGTTTGAATGTCAGAAATTCTAACGGATGTTTAGAGACAGTGTCCTGTCAACAATTCACCATGATGGTATGTGTCCTGTGATCGGGCCTTGCCTTGAGGTGGACGGTGTGGCGCCTGATGGGTATTGGTCTTGGCTGTACCGTGTGAAGATTTTGTCCCTCTAAAGTGTTACCATTGCAGCCCTTCACTAGACTATTTCATACAGTTCCTTATCCGTAGAGTACAGGTTTGTGAGGATTGAGGGGTCGAACGGTGGTACCAAAAGCCTATGCTGTCTACCTTCTCATCTTGCTTCCACTGTAGCGGGCACTAACACACACTACACATACACACCTGCATCGGCTTAGGCCACCCCCTGTCTGGGACCAGGATTAGAGGCCCGAGGGTGACCTGACCGCTGACCTGACTTGTCCTTGACGACACGACACAACTGCCAACACCAGCCAGGTCATTCAGTAGCTACAGGAAACACAGAGACAAACACGCTGCGCACCTCTTGTCCCCACGTGTGTACAAATGACTCGCTCGTCAAATAAATACAAAGCCAGGACGCCCTTTCTCCATAACTTGTGCATAGACAGACTCCCCAAGCTACTACACTCCCTTCTCACCGCTCACACTCCTTCAAATGAACTTTAACACGCTCTTTGTTCACTATTCCATTTATCTACAATACCCAGTCCCAGCAACATTTCCAATCACCATTTTCTGGCCTTCCCCTATAAATCTCCTTCCCAACTGTTTGTCTCAACTTGTTTGGCTGAGTAGAATAGCGGTTTAAGGCGACATCTAATATGCGGGATGTTGTTTTTCCATGGGTGCCCCGGGGAGGAGTCTGAGGGTAATGACCCTGGTGGGATGCACGGAGGGCTGTGCGAGACGTTTTATCAGATGTTTTACAATGTGAGCGCAGCAGCGGGTAGGTGGATGATGGGGTTTACATCTGACACTCGCCATCTTAGCAGCAGCAATCGCTATCTGTTGCCCCAGCTCATTTTTTTTTCTTGTTAACTCCAACCTTTCTTAGTATTATAAATTATGTTGATAACACAGTTACAATTTGTGCTCAGTGAACTACTGCTCACAGAGGTCACTCCAGACCCCTTAGTAATACACCACCGGCTGTTCTGCATTCTCTGCCCGACCCTCTCATGCGCTAATATGCCGCCAATTAGACGCAGGGTGAACTTTGCATTCCTTTTTAAGGAAAAAAGGCGTTTATGCCGGCCGGCAAATACTAAGGGAAAAAAACTGAGTCTTAGCCGCCGGCACAAATACGGTATATATATATAGATATATTATATATATATCTATATATATATATATATATATATATATATTATATAATATATATAATATATATATATAGATATATATATATATATTATTATATATACATGTACTATATATATATATATCTATATATATATATATATATATATACTAATATATATATATAATATATGTAATGTACTAACAGGTTGAAGTTCCCAAAACTCTGCATTCTCAAAGACTCGGCAACACCCAAAACTCACGCTATGGTTCCGGATTTTCAAAAACACGGCAGAACACCAAACCCGGCGCTTAGTTGCCGGGTCGGACGCTAGGTGCCACCACAATAGGCAGATTGCGTTTCTCCCGCCGATTGTTTGTGTATGTTCAGTGGTGTTGTACGGTAGCAGTTGTGTACACTGTTAGTTGTGACTTCTAAAGTTCGTTATTGGTAATATGGCTCCAAACGTCCAGGACACACCTACTGGTGGAAGTTGAAACGGAAAAGGAAGAACAATGGTTAATCTATTTCTGAGAAAATGACCTTGTGAACAAGTTCTAAAATCTGAAAATTCACATACTCGGCTCCCGGCGCCTGTCCCGAGGTTGCCGGAGTTTGGGAACTTCACCTGTTATATATATATGAATAGATATATTATATATAGAATATATATAGACATATATATATAATTATATAGATATATATATATATTATATATATTATATATATATTATATGTATGTATTATATATATATATATAATATAATATATATATACAATTATATGTAATGACGGGAGGTCCCGAAGATACGAGCAGGTAGGTTCCACTGGCAGACTCGTAAACTCGGAAATCTCTTCGTATAACGAAAACCACAATAATGATAAAATATAGGTTGGTTCCAGGTTCCAGGTTCCATCGTATCAATAAAAAAAAAAAAAAAAAAAAAAAAAAAAGTTTTTCAAGATAAAATAAAAACTATAGCAAACACAACAAACACACAAACATCTATATTACCCACACTGTCTACCAATTCTGTAGAAAAAGCTTTCTGAAAGAGAAAATAGCACACAAAATAACATAACTGCACATTAATTAAACATAAAACATGCATAACAAGCACAAAAGACGTTGTAATGTAGGGGACGCCGCGTGATAAAAGAGAAGGTAGTGTAGCGCTCCCAAGGTTGGGGCCGAAACACCTGCTAATTACCCTAAAGGTCGGGCCGCGCCATATGCTTAATTACACTTCAGGTCATGCCTTGCTGGGGGTTTGACCTGACTGCGGTTCCAAGGTTGGGGCCGCACACCTGCTAATTACCCTAAATGTCAGGGCGCCCATATGCTTAATTACCCTTTTGGTCAAGGCTTGCTAGGGTGACCTCACGGGGGTCAACCAAATCCCCCTTTGTCCAGCCCGGGAGTGGTAGGGTGGCATTTTTAACTTGATAATTTTACTCACCCCAGTTTGAATGTCGTATCATTGGATTTCGATCTCGTATATTGAAAATAGACCCTAATTACACATCTGTATCATCGGATTTTCGTTTATAACCCACTGTCGTATAACGGACTTCCCTGTATATATATAAATATTTTTATATATATATATATATATATTATATATATATATTTTATATATATATTATATATATATATATATATATATATATATATATATATAAAATATATATATATTATATATATTATTATAATATATACATTTAAAATTAAAAAAAATTAATATATATTAGTGATGGACCCAATATTCGCATTCGCATTCGCAATTGCGAATATGCGCATGTTTTTTCAATATTTGCATTCGCACTCCTACTCGTATTTGTTTCCTAATATGCGAATAGTTTGCCCAAATTAATAAACTTACAAAAATAAGAAAAAAATAACAAGTGAACATAATATTACACAGGCAAACATGTAAATAAATTAATAGTTTAGCCGAGCGTTAGTTAAAAGAATGGGGTAAGGAGGTGTAGTGGTAGGCTAGGTCATAGCCCCTCGAACAGTACTCCATCCCCAACAGGGGTGGCAGCGCTACTCTAAAAGGTCACTGTTACTGAACTCAACTCATTGCCTCCTGCATCCTGCAGTAAGCATATACGCGCTCTTCTCTGTCACCCACGAGCAAAATCAACTTTCTTTGAAGAACAGTATTGCAGCAGCCTACTGCGTAATGGCGTCCAGTCACACCAGTGTAGTTTGGGATTACGTATTTCGAGATGATCTCGAATGACATTGCGAAGTGTAAACTTTGCAATAATAATTATTCGTGTAAGATATTATCATGTAATTATTCGTGTAAGAATGGGTCAATTTGGGTCATCGTCCCGCAACCTGGAAACATTGAAAATGAAAGAAATTTACTTTACCGTAGATAACGCTAAAGTCGCCAGGACAACGTTTCTTTTTTATTTGCAGACATCTGGTGGCGTTAATACTTACATTTATACATTCATGATTTCTGGAAAGTTAGAAGGGGCTATCTGGAGAGTCTGTGTAATTTTGTGTCTTCATATGTGTCATATTATGGCAATATATGAACAAATTATAAAAATAAAACCGAGTGGCGCCGTTGATAACGGGCTACACTAAGGTCGCCATCTAGTGTCCTCCCGCCGTCGTTGTCGCCCGAAAAAAACTAGTAGGGAAATTTCAAACCGTATAATGTATATACTTGCAGATACAAAGCATAAAACTTCTCGAAAACAGGGTAGATTATACCCGTCATGATATAAACTACTGTGTATCATCTTCAGGGGCACATAAAAATCAGTAGTGATGCTATAATTCGTAATATATGGGCCTGGCGAATTAGTGCAGGTGGCGAGTATACTGACTATACTGTATCTACGGTTTGACTTTCATATTTTATGGCTGAACTCTTACAATACATGCAAAAATTTCAGTTCCCTGTATGATATAAAAAAAAGGTATTATTTGAAATTTTATGTAATTTCCAATTCGCATTCGGGGAAATTAAAACCAAAATTCGATTCGCATCGCGAATACGGAAAATAGACTTTCTGTCCACACAATATAATATAAAATATAAACATAAAATATAATGTTATATATAAATATATATATAATATATAATAATAATATAAATAATACATATAATATATATTAATATATATTTTAAAATTTTAATATATATATTATAATATTTTAAACATACATAATACATACATACATACATACATACATAATACAACATACATACATACATACATACATAATACATACATACATACATACATACATACATAATCATAATACAAATATATTATTTTATATATATATATATATAATAATATATATAATATATAATATATATTTAAAATTATATACAGGGAGGCCCCGTTATACGAGCATTGATATACGAGAATCGTGATACGAGATGGTAAATTTGGGGTCTATTTTCAAATACGAGATCGAAAACCCAATTAGACATTAAATGGGGGAGAAAATTACCAATTTATTATAAAAAAATTTACAATTTATTTACTAAAATTTAAAGTCATTTAGATATATATTTACCTAAGGTTTGACGATAACAATCTGAGGGGGGTAGTGGTGGGGGTGGTGGTGGTGGTGGTTTTCATAATTTTTATTTTTCCTCCCTCTTTTACCACGGCTGAAATGGCTTTTTAACACCTCAACACCCCCTACCCGTAAAACACCACGCAAACCCCAAAATAACACCTAAAGGGCATTAGAAACACGATTTATAATGGTTAATGGGCTAACACAAGGGGCCTGCCTCTCGGTGATGCTATAAGACACTGTTTTTGGAAGGTACGAACACATTTTTTTCCCACTGCAAAAGACTATTTCGCCCTGCACTAATGTCGCCAGGCACAAAATTAAAATTTAGCAAAAATTTTTAAAAAGATCGTTCGCTGCGGAAAATGATTTAAGAGACGAAATATAACTTTGAGCCAAATTTTCCCCCTTTGCGCCTGTATCTTTTGCCCACACTTTCGTGGAACATTTTACAACCCTATATGACACTTGATTCGAGGAAAAAGGGCCAAAGCGAGCAAAAGCGAGCTTGGACAGAAATATGAAAATTCTGGTTTCGGCCGACAATTGGCCTACAAAAATTCACAACCCTGGAAAAGGCAATGATCAGATGCACAGAGACGATTTTGTGGGCAGTGGAAGAGGTCTGGCACCCCCCCCTTGCCCTTTTATACCGTACCCCCCGGTCTAGGTATACGCGGGGTAAGAGTACATACAACATTTTTGTTTTTTGAGTATTGTCCCTTGTGAGTAAATTTTTATGTTTTGGGGTTTTATTAATTGCTTTTTGTGATTTTTTGGCTCGTCCTACTGTGCTGTCACATTTAAATTTCACTGTGTTTTGTGGGGTGGGCGGTGGTGGGGTAATAGAGCCCATATTTGAGAATTGAGAGTTTGTTGTTTTGTATAGTTTTTTTTAGGAAAAACATGTCTATTTTTTTTTTTTAATTGATGGGTTCCGGGAAACCCCAAAACCTATATTTCCCATTAGTTATGTTTCTTTATACGAGATTCGCTTACGAGTATCCCAGGGGAAACTACCGCTGTTTTTCGGGACCTCCCTGTATATATATGCCCCTGCGGCCCCGGCCCCAACAAAACGGGGTTTTTGAATAATGAGCCTCTAAGATATAATATATTTTATACCGTTTTTGCGGGCATAAGACGACCTCCGCATAAGACGCCCCCCCTATTTACAAAGAGGTTTTGAAAGAAAAAAAAATATTGAGTTTTTGAGGAATTTTTTTTTTTTTCGTAAAATTATCAATTTAATAAAAAATTAAAAGATTTGTGGGGGAAAAGCAAATGATTAAATTATGAGCATGTACCTAAATAAATACACTGTGCAGGAATGTGAATGAAAATTAACTAGTTAAAAGTAAAGAGAATGACAGGAACCAAAATCGGTAAAATCAAAATATTGCAGATGCCCCCACGAATTGCTTTTCTAATATTTTGCGCCCAGGGACATAAGCTTAGTTTTAATTTGTAGGATGCCTTTTTTGCTTTTTTGCTGTTTTTTAAAATTTGTGGAAAATTTTTTAGTATAGATTTTGGTATTTTTTTTGGTGTAGGTTTTTCAAAAGCCCTAGGATTTTACCGACCCATTTGTAGTTTTTTCATTTGAGTATTTTGAACCCCTTTTCCCAGGGCCAAATTTGGAAAATAAGGGCTTTACATTTAAGAACCAAAAAATTACCATATTTCACCCAGAAAGTTAATTAGGTTAAATAGATTAGGTAAGGTTAGAGGTGAGGGTTGGTTTAGAACAGAGATATAGAGAAAAAAGAAAAATACCAATAATTTGGCGTGTGAAGCGTAGAATGTTTGCGGGCCGCCCGGGGGGGCGGTTCCCTCCCCACATAACACAGAAAAACAAACATTGTTTTCCCGAAAAAAGAGACCCAGATAATTTCAAGACCATCAAAAATATTCAGGAGGGCTTAAATTTGGCCCCAAATCGGGGGTGCCAATAACAAAAATTCACGAAGATATTTTTATAACATGGTAACCTCTTACCTTGTTTTTTTTGTTGTAATGTTGAAGGGCCGTTGTGGGGCGAGATATTGCACTGGTTTACACCTATGAAACTATCATCACAGTCGCGAGGGTTGATTTGCTTCTTTAGGAAAGGGAAAATGAATGTGATTCACCCGAAATCACGGGAGCGTTCGCAGCCCTGCCTTGTATTACACTTTTGCACGTTCCGTATTTCGGAGTTTCCCGCTCACCTCTAAGCGACATGGTCCTAGAGGCAGCTTTAAGAAATTTTGATAATAGCACTTGGCGGATGAAGAAGAGGAGTTGAACTCTAAGACATTGTTTTGGGTACATAAAGCCCGAGAAAACGACAATTATTAGCACGGCACAGTCTATTACGTTAAAAATTTTCCCCAGAAACCGTTACGTGACAGGAAGGATGTATTGGAGCCGTTTCGTGAGGCGGACCCGTTTTGGTAAAAGCAATTTTTTTGAATGTAAGAAATTCAAGGATGTGATGAGACAGTGTCTGTCACCCAATTTTACCATGATGGTATGGTGGATTCGGGCCTGAGGGGACGGTGTGGCGCCGTGATGGGTCTGGTCTTGGTTTTTACCGGGGAAGACTTTTTTCCCCTCTACAGGTACCAGCAGCCTTTTTATAGACCTTTTAACAGTTTCCTTATCCCTAGAGGACAGGTTGAGGTTTAGGGGTCGAGGGGTACAAACGCCTTGCGTCTCCTATCTCACTTGCTTTCCACTGTAGCGGGGTAACACACCAGCACATACCACCGCAGGCTTAGGCCACCCCCCGCTGGGCCAGAATTAGAGGCCCCAGAGTGACCTTTTCGACCTGACTTGTCCTCGGACACAACTGCAAAAACCAGCCAGGTCATCAGCAGCTACAGGGGCACACAGAGACACACAAGTGCGCACCTCTTGTCCCCGTTGTACAATGACTCGCTGAAATAAACTACAAAGCAGGACGCCCTTCCCATCCTTGTGTAGGCAGATCCCCCAAAAAAAATACTACACTCCCTCTCCCGCTCACACTCCTTCAAATAAAAATTTAAAACGCTTTTGTTTCAATTCCATTTTTTACAATACCCCGTCCCAGCAAAAAATTCCATCACCCTTTCTGCCCTTTCCCCTTTTATTCTTCCAATTAAAATGTTTTTGGGCAACTTTTTGGCCCCAGTCGAATGGGGTTAAGGCAATCTAAATGCGGGGTGTTTTTTTTTCCATGGGTGCGGGGGGGGGGAGTCCCGAGCGGAATGACCCCCGGTGGGGCACGGGGGGCTGGCCGAGACGTTTTATCAGATGGGTTTTCAATGGGGCAGCACCGGGAGGTGGATGGTTACACTGACACGGCCATCTGGCAGCAGCAATCGCCCTACTTGTTGCCCCCCGCTCATTTTTCTCTTAAACTCAACCTTTTTAATATAAATTAGTGATAAACAGTTACAATTTGTGCTCGTGGACCACTGCTCACAGAGGTCACTCCCGACCCCTTTGAATACACACCCGGCGTTCTGCATTCTTGCCCACTTATCGAAAATGGCCGCATTTGCGCAGGGGGAAATTGCATCCTTTTTAAGGGAAAAAAAAATGGTCTTAGCGCCGGAAATACGGTATAATAAAATTATTATATAAATATAATAATATATAAATATATATTATATAATATATTATAATATTATATATATAGAAATAAAAATAATAAGGAGAACCTCATTTAACCGGGATTTTTTAAAAAAACGGAGCCTCAAAAAAAAACGGCACTAAACGAACCAGGCTTTTTTTTTTTTTTTTTTTTTTTGGTTCCAGCAGGGGGGACAGGGCTGTGAGAAAAAGAGAGACCTGTGAAAAAAGGAGGAGGTGTTCGTGGGCTGGCTTTCGACAGAGGGCGGCTTGTCCCTCCCGACGAGGAGTGCGGGGTAGAAAGGGGACTCAGCAGGAAAACCCGGGAGTAATTTGGTAATTATTTCAAAAAAATGGAAAAAAATCGGCAGAAATTTGTTCAAATTGGGGGGGTACGCGGGTTTTCAACCCTTTTATCCCTTCACTGGTAAACTCTGGAACTCTCTCCGTTTTTATTTTTTCCCCTTTTTTATGACTTACTCTTTTAAAAAAAGAGTAACAAGACACCTCCCCAAAATAAATTGGCTCACCCCTTTTTTTTTTATTCTCTTACTGTTTCTTTATAGGGATGGCAACAAGCGGGGTTTTTTGTTACCATTTTTTTGTGCCTTGGCCAGTTCCCTTTTGGGTGTAAAAAAAAAAAAAAAAAAAAAAAAAAAAAGAGTGGGTTTTGGGCATTTCCATAAGAGTAACTCTCAAAACAACGGCAAAAGAGTTTTTCCGGCGCGTCCTCCCCGAGGGTGCCGGAAAAAGAGGTTTTCTGTAAATATTATATATATATAATAATATATATATAAATAAATAAAATATATATAATATATATAAAAAAACAATTATAAAAATATATATAAATATATAAGAAAATATAAAATATAAAAAAATATTTATAAAATAAAAAAAATATAAAATATATAATATATAAAAAAAATTAAAATTATATATAATAAATTATATATATTATATATATATTAAAATAACAATTATACATATAATTAAAAATATATACATATATATATATATATATATAATAAAAATAAAATAATATATTTAAATATATAAATATATTAAAAATATATTAATATATATATATATATAATTATATATAAATAACAGGGGGGGTCCCCAAGATGCGAGCATTAGGTTCACCCGGCATACCCCTTTAAAACGAAACATATAAGAAAACCCTAACAATGTAAAATATAGGTTGGGGGTAGGGGGCCCCCCAATTTAAAAAAAAAAAAAAAAAAAAAAAAAAAAGAAAACAGTTTTTCAAGCTAAAAAAAACTATACAAAACAACAAACACCAGCGTCATATTTCCCCCACCGTATATATTTTAGAAAAAACATTTTTGGGGAAAAGAAAATAGCACACAAAAAAAATAATGCCCTTAATTAAAAAAATTTAAAAAACATGCATAACAACAAAAAAGACGTTGGGGGGGAAG
>JACEEZ010002957.1:0-11853 GCA_016584305.1 Chionoecetes opilio | reverse complement strand
ATTTTCTTTTTTTTTGCTACCAAATCTCCTCCCTTCTCTCTTTACCTTCCCCTACTCCTAGCGGTGACACACGAGGGTGACGCTTCCTCTCTTCCTCTTCCTCCTCTTTTTTCTTCTTCTCTCAGTGACCCCGGCAGCATCTAAGGTCCCGTTATGGCGGTCTGGGGCATCCCGCGGAAGAAATACCCCCCTTAACCCCCCCCCTTACCTCCCCCTACCACCACCACCACCACCACCACCACCACCATCACCACCACTACTACCACTCCGACCACCACCACTACTACCACTACGCCCACCCCCACCATCACCATACGATCACTACCATTCCCAACCCCCCACCCCACCACCACACCACCCACCCACCCCCCCTACCTTTACTACCACTACGACCACCACCACCATCACCATACGACCCCTACCACCCCAACACCATCACCAACTGCCACTACATCAACACCCGTCCCTTCTTTTCTTAGTTTTTTTTCCTCTCTCTCTTTTCCTCTCTCTCTCCTTTCCCCTTCTCTCTCTCTCTCTCTCTCTCTCTCTCTCTCTCTCTCTCTCTCCTCTCTCCCCACTCGTGACCTACGCCTCCCGCCTACTCCAAGCCCATTCCCTCCACACGTGATGTAAATATTCTGAAAGACTGGTCCAAGGTAGGGAATTGTGGGTAGTACAGAGATGGTTCCCTGATAACTCACGACCTACCTAGAGCCTAAGAAAATTCTTTTCCTTCTCTCTCTCTTCTCTCCTCTCTCTCCTCTCTCTCTCTTTCCTTCTCTCTTCTCTCTCTCCCCCTCCCCTCTCTCTCTCTCTCTCTTCCTCTCTCTCTCTCTCTAATGCTTTCTTGTGCTTAAAGAATCATGCCTCATGTTTAACTGGCTTGGGAAAACGATTTGTTCTTATATTTCTATCATTACTCACTGATTTATGTTTCCGCTCGATCATACTAATGTCATCATTCTAACAAGGCAGAAACGGAGCTGAAATTCTGGGAAGTACTTTGTTCCCTCAGTACAGTATTTTTAAAACTCAGTATTTTTTAAGTCAGGAATGTGCATGTGTACTGTTTGGTTACTGTTATTAGTGATCATGAGTTGGATAGGAAACTAGTGCAGTGATTGTGAGATGTATTCAGTTCAGTTACTCGTTGGGGAGATAACCTTTAGTTTTCTTTTAGTGTTATCTAAAGTTCTTTGTTGCTATTTTTCTTATCTATTGCTATTTTATCGTCTGCATTATTTTTATTCTTAATGTTCTATATAGATCTACACAACTTTTCTTTCTTCATTATATTTCATCCTCTTGTCTTTAGAGTTCTTCATGGCATTAATTTCCTTTACAAAACATCATTTAATTTTTTACACCACCTTTGATAGCCCATAATATATAATCATAGATATAATTTAATAGTAACTAACTCCCTCTATTATTTTTTTATCTCCGTCGTGTTGCAGAGGCAGGAGAAGCACATGAACCTCGACAAACCTTGCCACGCACAGAGAAGGAAGGATTTTTTATTCTTATGTATCTTATTCTTCTTATTTTTAAAATTTTATTCACAAAATCTACATTACTTTTTTTCTACACCATTTAGTCCATGTAACTGACTTTCTATCTTATATTCTCTTCCTATGTCAGTGTTACCAGAGACAGAGAACCACATGAGCCTCGACAAATGCCTTGCCACTAACAGAGACGGACCCAAGGATAGGATAAGCCTGAAACACACCAAACTACACACTACTACTACTATTTAACTACTACTACTACTATTACTATAACTACTACTACAAACTCTTATATACTACTACAAACTACTACTATTACTACTGCTACTACATTTACACAGCCAGGTCATCAAGGGGCCCAGTAACGGAGTCTGTCATTACGCAGGCAATTACAGTCACAGGAGAGGAACCCTTGATCTCGCCTTAATTGCCCGACTGTTATGGCCTAAAGGTAATATGTAGCGGTCTTTAGAGATACTCCGCGGCTTACCCCCAGCGATGAATTCATTAGTTTATCACAGACTCGCCTAAACCGCTGGGGTATGATAAAATAGAAGTAGTTAATGATGCGAATAGTTATCGGTTTTGTTAATCGCGTAGAGGAAGGAAGGCAGAATATGCAATAACTCTTCCTTGGATGTTGCAGGGGAAGGGAAGTGTAGTATTTTCCAGGGTTTGGGTTTTAGAAGAAGAATATGCATCTAAACTATCGCGCGGGTGGGACACATAAACGCAAAAGTCTCGGCTGGTGGGCCAGCGTATAACAGGGAACCCCCCCACCCCCCCCCCCCCGTCACGTAATAACTTACTAGGGTCATCTGAAAACCTATATTAATGATAGGAAGGGAGCGGGGGGCTTTAGATAAACAACACACACACACACACACACACACACACACACACACACACACACACAACACACACACACAAAGAATTTATGGCTTTTTCACCGCCCTGCCTCCTTCCCTTTCCCACCCCCTAGTCCTCCCGTATAAGCCTATAGTCTTTCTCTTCTTGCACCTGCCCCCGGGTCTCCTATATAGTCTCCACGGGGGCCTGTGAGGACCTGCGGGACTCCTGGACGCCCTTCCTGTTCCCCGCCAGTGCTTGGAACGTCCCTCGGGAAATCAGAATGAAGGCATGCAAGCCCTTCCCTAAAACATTGAATTACAACGATAGAGAATTTTTCAAATAACCAAGATGTTCTAAATTTTTTCTATCCATTCTTTGGTTTTTCTTACGTGTTTCTAGCAAGAACTCAACTCTGCCACGCTCTAAACTGTTGCCTATCATTGTACTAATGGGTTAGAGAAATATGCTCTTTGTCTTTTGCTTTTGCTCCCCCTCAATGTTGCTCTCTCGTGGTTGTCTTCGAGTGAGCTGTTTTCTTACAACTATGGTGCGCCGTGGAGTCATAATGAGAAATAATGCATTAGGGGGGGGTTTTTGTGTGTGTGTGGTGTGTGTGTGTGTGTGTGTGTGTGTGGTGTGTGGTGTGTGGGTTTTTTAAAAGTTTTTAAAAAGGGTAAACGGGGTTTAAAAAAATTATTAAGATGAAATTTCCTTTCTAAAAAAAAATTTTTGGTAACTTTCCTTGGGTTGCGGGGGAAAGGGAATTATTTCCATTGGGATATGGGGAAAATAGCTCTTTCGCCTTTTTTAAAAAAAAACCCTTGGGGTGCCCGATAACGGCCCCCCCCCCCCCCCCCCCCGTACAAAAAAAAAAGGGTTTTTTTTGGGGGGGGGGGTTTTGTAAAAAAAAAAAAAAAAAAAAAAAAAAGTTTTGGTTTTTTGGGGGGGGTTTTTTTTTTTTGTTGGGTTGTTTTTTTTTGTGGGGGTTTTTTGTTGGGTGTGGGGGTGGGGGGTTGGGGGGTTTTTGTTGGGGTTGGAAGGGGGAAAATTGGGGGGCCCCCCTTTTTTGTTTGTGGGTTTTGTTTTTTTTTTTTTTTTGGGTTTTTGTGTTTTTGGTTTGGGGTTTGTTGTTTTTTGTTTTTTGGGTGGTTGTTTTGTTTGTTTTGTTTTTGTTGTTTGGTGGTTTTTTTTGGTGGTGTTTTTTTTTTGGGTGGGGGGGTTTTGTGGTTTGTTGGGGGGTGTGTGTGTGTGTTTTTGTGTGTGTGTGTGTTGTGTGTTGTTTTTTGGGTGTGTGTGTGTGGTGTGTGGGGGGGGGAGGGGGTGGGGGGGGGGGGGGGGGGGGTGAGGAGGAAAAAAGAGGGGAGAGAAGAAAGAGGGGAGGGGGAAGAGAAAAAAAGGGAGATTGGGGTAGCTTTTTTTTCTCCCCCCAAAAACCCATCACACAGACACAAAAACGGGACGCCCCCTTTTCATACTTTCACATAAAAATAACAATAAAACCACAAATATTCAAGAAATAAACGTGACAAATCATAAACCTCAGAACGTTCCCTTCTAAAAAAATTTCCCGATTTTTTTTTTTTTTTAATTGTGTCTAAGCACCGTATGTTAGGAAGTTAGTACAATATAGTCTATATTCGTGTCTTTTTCTTTTCCCTTTTTGACTGTACATAGGTACGGGACGGGGGAGTTTCTTGAGGGAGTTTTTTCCTTCTTTTTGAGTGAGGAGCGATGGACCCCCCCTTCTCACAACATACACACACAAACATACAATGGATGACATTACCAAAATTCAAACAATTTCAATAAACATCAATATTTAGGTAGAACTCGAAGGTTGTGTGTGTGCGTCTTGGGGGGGGTTTCCCCTATTCCTCGGGACACCTGGCCGCCCCCAAAAACCCCCGACCACACACACACACACACACACCACACACACGCACACCACTTTTTTTGTTTCTTGTTTGTTTTGTTTAGAGGATAATTTCCTCAGAGCCATAGTTCTACCGCTGTACATATTATGTTGGCCGAAGCCACCCCCCGGGGGGGGGGGGGGGTTAAAAACCCCCGGTGGCACCCGGTTTCCCCATTCACCTGGGTGGAAGGGGCTAGGGATTTAAGAAAGACCACCCATCTATTTTTGCTCCCCCCGGGGACGAACCCGGGACTTCTCGGTTTTAAGCCGGCTTTAACCATACACTAAGATTTTCCTGTAGATTTCCCCAGAGACTTCCAGAGCTCATTTCCCAGATTTCCACACACACACCCACACACACACACAACCACACACACACACCCCCCAACACACACACCAACCACACACACACACACCACACACACCACACCCCCAAACACACAACCTTTACAATAACATGGAAGCGTGGAATGAAGCAAATTTTTACAATGAAGGTTTAATAAACATTAACGGATTATTATCAGGGGTTACCCAAAAAAAATGAAGAAAAAACTGGTATGATATCAAATTTTAAGTACTCTTTTTAAGTAAGCATATCAAGGCTGCTTATATAAAAATAATAAAAAAAAACCCATCTGATGTTTATTTTTTTGTTTTCAATTCCTTTTTTTGTTAGCCCTGAGAGGCGTGTGTGGGAAACCCTCGATGGGTGGAAGTATGAAAATAATCGAGTATAGTTTTGGGTCCATAGAGATGAAGTTACGGGTAGCGAGGCGGCGGTCATACAAAGTTGCAATCAGTCCGGGGAAATGTTTTATTTTCATTCTTTTTTTCTCCCTTCGTTATTTCCCACGAGTGGGTTTTTGGGGGGGGGGGGGGGCTGGCGTGCAGGGTGAGGGGTAAGGGACTGGGTGGCTCCCCGGAAACTTTACGTCTCCCTAACACTTGTGAAACAAAATCTCTCTCTCTCTCCCCTCTCTCTTCTCTCTCTCTCTCTCTCTCCCCCCCTCCCCCTTTTCTCCCCCTCTCTCTCTCTCTCCTCTCCTCTCTTCCCCTTTTCCCTCTCTCTCTCTCTCTCTTCTTTCATCATTACTCAAACCCCGTTCTAACAGAATATTCAGGAAAAAAAATTTTTCATTTTACTTTCAAGATATTTGTTCGACGTGCACGAACCCCCCGCCGTTTACGAGCACGACGATGCCTTTCCTCCCCCAGTCAGTAACAAAGGGTGGATGACAAGCCCCATTCACCCCTCTGACCCCCCGCCGTACCTAAATCACGTCAAGACACTCCGTTACCCCTTCAGCCCTTGCTACCCACCTTAAAAAAATGCATAACCCAAAAAGAGGAAATTTTGCAATTCCCATCAGAGTTTAAGGATTTTAATGTGAACGTGATTAGTTTTTACACTGACTTAGTTTAATAAATAAAAAAAGAGATCGTGACCTTGGTAAAATATGGTGTCCTTTATTTTGATATCCTTGGGGTCCCACACTATATCGCCCTGCCCTGCCCGAGGAGAAAAACACCCCCCCAAAACCAAGGACACTATTCACCTTCACTTTTGTACAGAAAAACCTTTTCCCCCCTTCCCTCCTCCCCCCCTCCTCCTCCCCCTCCTCCTCCTCCTTTTTTTTTTTGGACAAAGTTTCTTCTAACAGGAAAAAAACGCGAGCGGACGGCAGTGCAGCATCACCTTTAAACCCCTTTCCCCACAGCAACCTGGGTCACGTCCTTTTTCCGCAAATACTAATAAAAGTAACTTAAAAAGCGCCCGTACGTGGACCCTAGACCCCCTGCCGGTAAACCCTCACGCAAGGTTAAAAAAAACATTAAGGAACTTAAATTACTCTACACAAATGCCAGAACATTTTTTTAAAGCGAACAAATTATTAGCATACGTTTTTACCGAAACGCCAGATACGTTAGATCATGAGATTTTGGTCAAAAAAAGATAAAATTTATTACTGAAATAGCTTCCAGGTAAAGACATTCCAAAAATTGTCGCACGCATAAAGGGGGGGGTGTCACTTTACATTAAAGATAATTTGAAGCAATCGAAATGATAAAGTAAATAAAGATCTTTGAATCATCTACGCAAAAATTAAGTAAACGGTAAATTGTAACTTTTGGGACAATATATCGTCCTCCCAAATCAAATGGGGAAAGTCGTTGTCTCCTCTAGACGAAAAAGTCATTTGTCCAATAAAAACATAAATTTTAATGTGGAGATTTTCCCTACCTCGTAAAACTGGAAAAATAATTCTGCTAAAGAGAAGGATGCGATTGCTTATATGGAAACGAAGTATATTTAAATCAGGTGGTCCGGAGCTACAAGGGATAATAGTATCCAGATCTATTTTTCACTCCCGGGGAATTGATCTGTTTGATTATGCGATAAGTGAACTTTTGGCAAACAGGATATAGGTTAATCAGATGCGGCATAATTGCAATTAAATCACAGAAAACGGTTATTAGTTCCCAATTATAATAAAGCAATTTCACAAGATCAGCAAGGGTACAAGCGAAGTTGATTGGGTTGACCTACTAAAAAGGGTAAAAAAACGCCAAAAAAACATGGAAATTTTATTTCCAAAAAAACTCCAACGGTTTTGAAAAACATGTTCCCATGGTAAGAAAACGTCTGAATAACATAAACATTAACAGACCCAGTTGGATGCAAATGAGATTCAAACAAATCTTGGCAGTAAGCGCCGACGTATAAAGTTTAAAAAACGACAAATGCGAACTGCATTTAGAGAATAAAATGACGTAAAACGTCGTTGAAAAAAGGATAATTAAGACAAAAAGCGCGAGTAGAAAAAAAATTTGAAAAGGGAAAACCCAAATCAAACCCGAAAGGTTCTTTCAATACGTTCGAAGTAAGAAAAACTAAAAAACAAGTTTTGGGGGCCATGAAAAAAAAATAACATCTGGTAAATGATAAAAAGCGTTCGTCTAATGATTATTTTAAATGGGGTTTTATTAAAGAAGACGAAGCCCCATTCCAAAAACCAGTAAAACTGTAGGGGGACTCGAAAGTGATAGTTTGGAAATAGGAGAGATAACAGTAACGAAATATAAAAGTATTTGCAGAAATTTGACCCAGCAAAATCTGGGGGGGACGAATTTTTGGGCCAGATTACTCGCGAATGTCACAGTTAAATTTCGCTTCCCTTAAAGATTATTCTCAATAAATCGCTAAGTGACAAAAAAAGTTTAGTTGTGGAAATTAGCAATGTTTCCCGAATTCAAAAAAAGGGAGTAAAAGCCCGCAAGTAATTTTCGCCCAATTAGTCTAACGTCCTGATTGTTAAAAATTTGAGAAAAATTTCGGGGTTAAAATAGTGTCTTTTCTCGATGAAAAAAAAAATCAATCTAAAATCCCAGTGGTTTTGAAATAAAGTCCTGCTTAAAAAAAACTATCGTTTTTTTAATATCATTTATTCAAAAAAGGGACGCTAAAAATTTCCCCCGGATGTAATATACCTTTATTTAGGGAAACCCTTTGATACAGTTCCCCCTAAGCGAGTTTTGACCAAACTAAGGGCACATGGCTTAGGAGGCAATTATGTTTTGGATGGCGATTGGGTTTTAAAACGTAAAAAACGGGGAGTAATAAAAGGCGAGGCATCTGATTGGTTAGATGTTTCTAGTGGGGTGTTTAGGGCTCGGTCTTGGGTCCCACCCTTTTTTGATATATATCAACGATTTGGACTGCGGACTTGTATCTAAAAAATCAAAATTGCAGATGACACCAAATTAGGCGGTAAAGCATATACTAGGAAAACTGCGAACTATACAAAGTGATCCGAAAAACATCAGATTGGAGTGATAAAGGTTTAAAATTCAAATTCCCCATAAATGTAAGTAAAGCATAGGCAACGATAACCTCAAATAAAAACTATCAAATGCAAAATAAAACGTTAATGAAGTAAAAAGGAAAAAGGGTTAGGTGTCATCATCAGTAATGATCTTAAAACCCGTTGCATTCCTAGCTGCCCGTAAAAAAAGGGGAACTGATGTTGGGCTTTATTAAAAGCACTTGAAAAACAAAAAACCCAAAGTAATGACACAATTATACAGCCTTGGTTAGGCCGCACTTGGAATATGCCGTTCAAATTTTGGGCGCCCGTTTCGTAAAAAATCAACCAAATTGAACAGTGCAAAGAAGAGCAATCAAACAAATTCCCCTCTCGCGAAATTATCTTATGAAGAAGCTGCGGAAAAATTAATATGTTTTCCTTAAAGGGTCGTAGAATCCGTGGGGACTTGATGAAAACCCTTTTAAAATCCCAAAAGATTTTTGTCATTTAATCAAGGAACCCATTCGAGCTTTTAAAACAATGACAACAAGAAAATGGTTTAAAACTAAACGTCAACGTTGCATCACTGATCTCCGAAAAAAATTTTTTAATGTTAGAGCGTTGATAGGGGGAAAAGTTACCAGAAATGTTTTCGAAGAACACAAAATACTTTAAAAACAGATTGACCGCCCCTGTAAAGTAAATGGGATTGTGGCCCGCGAATTAAAATTTTAGTCCCCCCCGGGTCGATTAGTTGTAGTGGGAGTGGTAGTTGTGTTAGATATTTCAAACCATCATTTGCACTACGAAACTCAAATTTTCCATTTTTTTAGGGAATGGTATAAATTTTTTCCAAAAGTTTTCTTACAATAGTTGATAGTTAGTAGTATATAGTTCAGCAATCCCTCGTCATGGACCAATAGGTCTCCTGGTGTCTGTTATTCCTATGTAATCCTCCTCCTCCTCCCCTTCCTTCCCCTCCTCCTCCTCCTCCTCCCCCTTTTCCCTCCTCCTCCCCTCCTCCCCTTTTCCCCTCCCATGCCCTATTTTCCCCCCTTGTTTCCCCCTTTTTGCACTTTTTCCCTTTGCAGCGATCTTTTCCTCACCTCCTCATCTGACACTTGACGAACTGTTGTCCTCTCACCCATTCCAGCACAAAAAGCCCCGAAGTTTTCGTGGGTGGGACACAAAGCACGGGGTCGTAAGGCCCATAGAGGTTATGATGGATGCCCCAAAAACCCCATAAAGCTGGAAGTTTTTAAAAACCCCCACTCCATCACATCAAAAAAAAAAAAAAAAATTGTGGAACGTAAAAAAAATACAAATTTTATAGATTTCAAACGCTAATTGTTTTTGAATCGAGCTACAAAAAAAAATTGAAATATTATGGACTAATTTCGTTTAGGAATTAAATACGGGAACAAATTTATTTCCCGTTTGAAAAGAAGTAATATGTCCCCTTTTAACCTTTGCGCAGCCGCGGTGCTGGCCTTGCCGGGGGCACGTAAGAACCCGGGGTCAAGGCAAGGGCCCCCCGCCGCTGATTATACATCATTACTCAGGCCCCCCACACAGGGCGACAGCTGCCCCAATAAACCACACCTCCACATCTGTCTCCACCTGTAGGCCTTTGTAAACATTACAGTTTTTTTGCAGGTTATTTCGCCGCCTGAGTGAACAAGATGGAGCAGAGGAGCCCCCCCGGGAAAAGGTTTTCCCCTTGGCCTCAGGTATGGGAGGGCCCAGGCCGGCTAAACGGTCGCCTCACGTTGTCTGCCTTCCCTCCTTTACTTTTTCCCTCCACTGTCCGGCCCCCAATCCTTCCCTTTCTTGATTATGTCTCCCTACTCGAGGGGGTGACGAATGACGTCAATTCGATGTTTATAAAGGCTATAATTTTTTTTTTTTTATGGCATTTTATCGTTTTAGTTCGTGTGAAAATTTTAAATCTTTCATCCCCTTTTATATAAGAAATGTACAATGGAGTTTTTCTTTTTCCCTAGGCTTTTCATCATAGTTTTTTTTTTCCCTTTTTCCTTTAGACGTCCCTTTCCTTTATTTCCAGCGTACAATTTAAATTCCTCGGAAGGGTGTTATTTTTTCCTCATTTGTTTATATAATTTGTACATTATCCCGGCACAGCTTTTTTAATTTTTGGTTTTTTTACTGGCACCACTGACTCAAAAATAAAAAAACCTGACTTGATATTATCACAGCAGCCACTCATCACCAACCACCCACCCACCAAACCCCCACCACCACCACCACCCCCACCCCAAACCCCCCCCCCACCATACCACCCCCACCACCACTACCCCCACCCCCAAAACACCACCACCACCACCACCACCATATCACCACCACCACCCCCCCCCCACCACCCCCACCAACCACCACACCCCCACCCCAAACCCCCCCCACCACCCCACCACCACTATCACCCCCCATACCCCCCCACCACCCCCAAACCCCCACCACCCCCACCCCCACCACCTTTAAACCTTTGGGTCACACTGTCTTTATATTCTACACACGTCGTCACAGGGGTGGTGAAAGTGCTAAAAAAAACAGGCAGGTAAAATAATATCCTCAACACACCGCCCCTTCAAATACACAACGAAAGAATCCGGAAAAACGAGATAAATAAATTTTTTGGTTTATTTAAATTTCTGTTTATTTTTTTTTAAATTTTCCCAAATTTATGGGCGGAGGAAAAAGAAAAAGACAACAAGGGGCTGTAGTCTTTCAAGGTTACCAGGAAGAGGACAAGTGCGTGGGTAGGCGGCTGGGAACAAACGTGCAACCATCTCACTTTTTTTTGCACCCTTTTCCCCCCTTCTCCCTTTTTTTTTCTTTTTTTTTTTTTGGGGCCCCTTTTGGGGTTCCCCATATTCCCACTTTTTTTATTGTCCTTCAAGTAAGTGGGGTTAAAAATTTATTTACTCCCCTCCTCCTCCTCCTCCTCCCTCCTCCCTCCCCTCCTCCCCTTCCCTCATCCCTCCTCCTCCTTCCCCTCCCTCCTCCTGACAGCCCCCTCACCTTGAAAAACAGGGAAGCGCCCCCTTTAGCACGAATCTTAGCGTCCCTAATGACGCATCGCCTCCCACCCCCTTATATTTTTTTTACCAAGCTACTCCCCAAGGGCACTAAATAATATTACATGTACGTTTTTACAGTAAAAACCCGGGAACAGTATTCCATTTTTTGCCAATTTCAAGTGGGACAAAGTATATGATGGAAGTTGGTAGATAGGTAAATGCTCTAATTTTTTTTGTAATTTTTTTTTTTTTTGTTTTTTTTTCCTATTCCCTTTGTTTATTTTTTGCATTATTTTCTTTATGGCTTTGGTTGGATTTGGAAACGCTTTAATTTTTCCAGTGTTAAAAATTTCCCTTTCAAAACCACCGGCTTGGAAACCCTTAATCCCATCTAATTTTCTAACCACCCACCCCCTCATTTTACAAACCCTATAACACCCATTATACAACTACTACTATACCCCTAACCCATACACCCATCTACCTATGACACCCCACACTTGACCCCAAATAACCTTTTGACACCCAAAAAAACTATGACACCACTACACCTTTTGAACCCCAACTAACCCTTTTCCTTTTGGAAACCCAACCCCAAACCCCTTTTTCCCCCCAAACCCCTTATGACACCCACTAAAAATAAAAACCTATGAAAAAAGGCCCCAAAATAAAAATTAACCTTATTTAAAACCCCCCTATAACCTATGCACCCCCATTTAACCCTAAAAATT